>JXSR01S007266.1:9227-23026 GCA_000969725.1 Ophiothrix spiculata | reverse complement strand
GGTATATATTCTTTATTTCAACACGGTTAAAACATGTTCAATATAAAATCATTGTTCTTCCACATGTCCGTGATAACATTAAAAACACACTAAAAGATATACTTAATTTAGACAAGAATATACAAATTAAACAATAAAAATGGAAGAACATTACCAGCTTTAAGAAACAATTACACAATATATGATAAGAATTGATATAAAATTATAAGCACAAAGGCCAATATACAAATTTAAAATAGAGGTAACTTCTAGACTCAGCTTTCACCCCTTTCAATCACACTTTCACTCACCTGACACAATTATCTCATTCTCGATTAACCCTAATAGAGCCGGGCTTTTTCGACCAACCTCACAGCCGGGGGGCGGGGGGAGGAATTCCGCCCCCCCCCCTTCCGATCTCGGAAACCGATTGACGAAACATCAAATGTAGGGTACTGGTGGATAGCTAGGACCCTCACGAGTCCATTGGTACCAAAAAAATTGAAATCGGATCGTGTATGATGTCACAGTGACGACATAAGTGACGTCATGTCAAAAAACGCGAAAATCGCCAAAAATCGCCGAAATCGTGTTTTTTCGCAATTTTGTCGAGCAAAAGTTGCAATTTTTTAGCAATAATGTGTGTCAAAGTATACTTGCACATGTTCTTACTCAAAATAAATCAAATAAATCAAATAAAACATAGTGGAAGTGTATCCTGAAAACAAAAAACATGATTTGTATTGAATTTCTATTGAAAATCAGTTTTTGGTAAGTTTTTCGTTTGACCCAGCGTGCCTTTCCGCAACGCCACGTCCCAACCCCTAGGTTCGATTTTCACAAAAAAGGTCTTAAAATAAGCGCAAGGCTTTAAGCATGTTAAGAAAAAAAGTCAAGAAGTTTCAGCGCGACAAATAACTATCGGCGGAGGTACAACAAAAAATGTCGGAGGGGGGTTGGCGGATTCCGCCCCCGGCTCTTTTAGGGTTAATACAATACTACATACATCACTATTACGTTCATTCGCCGATTCACTCTCATTCAATCACACTTTAACATTTTGTGTTACCTCGTTAAAACCAGGAGGTTAAAACCAAATATTTTGTTGAAATTTAGAAACAAATGTATAATTAACATGAAAAATTGACAAATTTGAAATGTATACGTAATAAAAATTATAATAACATAAATTGATTAATAACACATAACATTACATAGAATAGACATCCTCTGGTTGAAATGTATTCATTGGATACATAGTTTTAAATGCACTTGTGTTGATTACATCAGGGGCGTCGGAAATAAAATAAAAGTGGTGCGGCCACTGATCAAACTGGTGCGGCCAGTGCCCCCGTTGTTATCAAAGATAAGGAAATAACTAAGACCCACAAGACAATCAATCAATCAATCAATGACACAAGTACTTGCATAACATGCATACCCCATGAAGGACAGGGGACCCACGGCTTTACGTGACTGTCCGACCACGGAGCAAGTAGAGTAAAGTTTCCCAAGGAAACAAGACAACATCTTCCAAAAACGAATTCGTACATTGCTATCTTGTGGTTATTTATACTAGGACTTTAATAAATAACATCAAAATCAATCAAATTTATTTATTTTTATTATTCTGGCTGAAAAGTGGTGCGGCCAAAGCCCACATGGCCGTATACGGTTCCGACGCCCCTGGATTACATCATCTTGTAGATAGTTCCATCTTATTGCACCGGTGTATGAAAAGCTGCGTTTTTTGTATTCTAGTCTAGGAAATGGAACATATAAATGCGTTGTGGAGGTGGCTCTTGGATTATACGATCTTTCCCTTACTCTAAAACGTTCATTTAAATACGTGGGTGACATATCATTCATTACTTTATACATCGTTAGTCATGATGGAGATTATACCTGTCATAAGTGGTTTTCCAGCCTAGTGTATTTAATGCGGCTGTACTAGAATCTGACCAACCTGTCTTAGTAATAATTTTCGCTGCTCGGGTTTGAAAAATTTGGATCCTTTGATCCCCACACAACATAACAATAATCAAAATGTGATTCAACCATACTATGATAAATCATATTAAGATAATGAGTTCCAAGAAAACATTTTGCCTTTTTCAACATAAAAATACCTGGAAGAGCTTTTTTACGAATATTATCCACATGCTGTGTCCAAGACAGAGTTTCATCAATGATTACACCAAGATGTTTACAAGCATTTACTCTATTCAAAGGCGTATTATTTATGCTTATATTACATGTTTTGTTATCAATATATTTTAACCTTTGATGTGTTCCTATAACAATATACTCTGTTTTTAGGACATTGAGAGTAAGTTTATTTCTGGTAGGCCATCCCGGATAAGCCATTTATTTACATTATTAAGGTCACACTATTAGAAATATCCGTTAATTAAGAAAACAAATTTTCCGTAAATTTACGGAAGATCTGTTTTAGAAAACAATAAAGATAAAAAACATAAAACGGACAAAATGTTAATTTACTGAAATAATTCAAAAAATTCCGGCAGCAAAATTTCCGGACCTCTTTTTTTCGTTCCGTAATTTCAAAGTACGGAAAATTCGGTTAACATACTCATTTTTCCCCATAATATGAGACAGATTTCTGTAAAATTACTGTCAAAGTTCCGTTAATTGACAGAAATTTTGTAAATTTTCCCTAATAAGTCTGAAAATTCTGCTGCCGGAAAATTTCCGTAAATTAACGGACAATTTTCTAACAGTGCATCATTTAACATTTTACAAACATTTTCAATATTTTTACCATGAACATATATTGCAGTGTCATCTGCATACATACTGACTTTACATTTAACAACACAATCAGGTTGATCATTAATATATACAACAAAAAGAAGTGGGCCCAATATCGAGCCTTGTGGGACTCCACAAGTGCTGTTAGCTTCGATTTACATTGCTGAGTTAATTTCTGTAACATGTTTCCTGTCATTTAAATAACTTTCAAACCATAAGATACCATTATCATCAATACCATGTTTTCTGAATTTGTTGAGAAGTATGTGTAAATCAACCGTGTCAAAGGCTTTTTTTTAGGTCTAACATAACCATACCAACTAAATTGCCCTTGTCAATAGCATTACCAATCATCGGTTACATTTAACAATGCAGTGGCAGTTGAATGGTTTGGCCTAAAACCAGATTGATTTGCATAATAATCCATTATTGTTTAAAAAAGAGTACAGTTGATCAAAAACCACTGGGCGAAACCCTCACCCCAAAACAGATGGGCGAGGGTTTCGTCGGGGGGGGGGGGGGGGGGGGGGGGGGGGGGGGGGGGGGGGGGGGGGGGGGTCTGCCCCTCTAGTTACGCCGCTGTGCCTCATTCATGTATGCTTTTGAATTTCAAAATCTTCCCTGTGCATTTCAGGGTTATTTTAGTCTCAACAGTTCAGTTCATAATTATCCCACGCATCTCAGTTTTATCGCCCACACAACTAAATATGATTTGGCGAGAAATACAATTCGCAGACACGGTTTGCTTTGGAATAGTTTAAAAGTTGTTTTCAACAACGCCAAATCAGTCTATGTTTTTTAAAGGAAATATAAGTTATATTTACTATCTACCTATGAGTTATTTTCAAAAGCACTTGCTAAGAGTGGTGAATTATACTTTTCTTTTTGTGTACAAGTTATTACTAAACATTGTTGGTAACCTAGTTGTATATTAATTTTGTTAATAATTTAAATTTACTTGCACAATTTCACTACTACCAATTAATATTTTAGTATTCGCTCATTGCTGTAATGTCCTGTCCGGTCTTCAGTCCACTTCTCCATTCTCCGTGGACACATCATGTTTGGAAATTGGCTTTTTATTTATATTCTATGTAATTATTTATTAGAATGTGACAGATGAGTCGTTTATTGTTACATAATGTCGTGACGATAGATTAGACTTGACCCAAAATCTCGTCAGCACGCATCGCCCTCTGTTAGACCTGGCACCCAAAAAATGAGGCTGGTATTGAACTAAGGTATAGTTGAATACTATTTTGTTTTATTTCAGGACAAATTTTCTTATTGATTGACCATTTGAAGTCTTTGAACTTGAAGGCTATCTGCGTCTACTGCATTGGAATCACCAATTATACTTATGGCCGTCACCCTATTTGTCCTCATGCTGCTGCTTTCAACTGTTAAAGGTACATTGTTTATTCTTTTAAATTTAACTCTCTTGATACAACCTACGAGAGACCGTGATGGTGAAGCACTCTAGTTATGTAAGTGCCCCCCTCCCGCCTGACATAAACGGGACACAGAATAGGACAATAACCATAATGCAATGTGCACAGTATCTACAGTCTATGATTCAAATAAATAAATAAAGAAATAAATATATCAATTAATTAATTAATTAATTAATAAAAAAATTAGAAATAAATAAATTAATTAATAATATTGATTAAATAATATTTTCCTAGAATATTATGAAGAATATCTTATTCAACATTTTTTTTACTTCTATTTTTTTCCTTCTCTTTTCCTTCTTTTTCTTTTTAATTTATTTTTAACAATGGTTTAAAACTCACAAACACTTGGTGCGATCTTAGGCCAAAAAAAGAAACAAGTTTGTTTCTGGTAACCCGCGCGCGTTCCTGTTAAGTTACATATTTCCCGCATTATTTGTTTTTCGTATTTCGTATCAAAAAAAAAATCGTATTGTTGATAAATAAAACAATTATGTGAACTAGCTTACTGGAGACTTGCGTAAAAACAAACAAAGATTCAACAAAACAAGTCGCATGTTGTATTATTGAACATGAAAGGGAAAGCAAGGGCGGCTAAAGTTATAAACAAAACGTTTTGGTTAATAATGATATTAATAAATAATAATAGGACCCAAGAGCATTGTTTAAATGTGTTTTTCTTTCTGCATTTTTGGTAGGGAAAAAAAAAGAAAATCCGCATATCGCATTGCATTTTCGAAAATAAAAAAATAAAAAGCCGCGTACTGCATTGTACTTTTCAAGCATGTTACCAGAAACAAACTTGTTTTTTTATTTGGCCTTAACCAAAATGAATATGAATGTTGTTATATGACAGGTCATAGTCGTTGTGTTCGCTGGGTTTTATTGTCGCTGTGGATTAAGCATGTTAAGTATTTCATTTTAAGCATGTTGTTTTTTATCAAACATATTAATTTTAGGGAGTATGAAGTATTGTTTAAGCCAAAATCAAACCAGTCCATGCAATTCGAGTCTAACTGAAGGTATATTTTGGATCCGCGATGGAAACAAACTGTTTTCACTCTGCAAAACCGAGCGAGTTGTTTGGAACAACAATGAACCCGCTCTGGCTTGTAAAGAACTTGGCTTCAAAAGTGGTTGGTCAGATGAGTTTGAATTAGATATCTCAACAAGCGCTTTTAACTATGTCATCGTTTTCCAATGTGGCAGTGGTGAGTGCACTATTTAATGTTGAAACCTCATTGCTTGCTATGATCTCCACCGGAAGTTCTATACATTTATATATCATGTTCTGTTTAACGTATTTACCTATTAAACTGAACTTTTACTATGCAGAGATGGACAGGGAAGAATAACAAATTCGGTGTTTATTTGCTACTCGTTTAAAGTTACCATTTTTGTCCGATTTTCGAGTCGCAATAATCGAATCGTTATGTAAGGGTTGGTTCATACTTTGTTTTCTTTCTCTTCCTATAGAATATTCTATGCCGATTTTGTGCAATATGTATTCGTTATTTAAATAAATATTTATGTAATTACGAGCTGTTGGGTTCATTTATTTATCAAGTTTTTGATAAAAATTCACTGTTAGAGGAAATTCGGGTACTTCAAGGTACTTTGATTCTGTTCTGGAATTTGGAGTAGACCTGCAAACTTGTTTCCATAATTTAATTGCACGTTTGTTCTTTAAAATATGCTCATTTTAGATATTAAAAATCTAAAATCATTTTCAACACGTATTTTGAGATTTCATTATTGGTGGTGCTATTCATTTTTTGAAGTTAACTATACGCATATTGCATAAATTATATACCCTACATTTATATTTAACATGCATAAAATTATATTTGGTCTCCTTTACCTTATCCATGTATCAAATGCCAAAACAAATACTCATAGATCTTTGAAAACTGCAAACTTGATCAGCGGTGTTCGATGCAGTTGTGAATACAAAGTATTCTATACGATAGCACCAATTCCCTGTTCTAATCTCAATGTGCATTAGTTTCTAAAGGTAATAACTAAAATACGGGTAGTTGTTTCATCGAATATTCGGTGTGCCAAAACGTATGTACTGATTCTTATGCACTAGATTAAGGGTGATTCAGAGACAATTATCAGATATAATGTATCTTAGTATGGCATGGCGCGTCGAGCCTTATGAGAGTCTAATGACAAACCATCCAATACCAAGATATATTATTTCTGATAAGGGTCTCTGTTGAACCATTTATCTGACATACACGTCCGGCAAACCAAACTATTTGTAATTTGAAGGGGCGTAGGACAAAATTTTGAAATTTTGTTTGTGGATGATTTACACTTCCTAAGTTATAAAATAACAGTCATTTACCAGATATCGGGAAAAATTTGATCAACACCTTCAAAAAAGTCAAAAATTTGAATTTTATTTTATTTGTTGATTTTGGGTATGAGGCTATTCTCTAAACGTATTTATTGATAATATACAATGAGAAAGAGTCAAAGATTTGTTTGTAAAACATTCCTTTCACATCATAGATTGCTGAAAAATCAAAATAAATTTGGAATTTCCATTAGATCTCCTGAAAAGACCAATTCTAGAAATTCAACTATAGAGGGCAGTATTTATCGTTATCGACAACGATAATAAAAAATAAGAGAAAGTCTAAATATTTTCGTATACTGTTTCTGGTGATGTCTTGTAATCGTGTTAAAGACTACGTTAAAAGGATTGAAGCTGATTTTTCACCATCGACTATCTTATCTCTCTTTTCCATAATCATATCGTGAATCTTAACTAGATAGGTTCCAAGCTTTGCTTATAGGCATATTGAGTAGATTGGAATTTTTAGGTTGGATCCAGTTGAACGGAGCCTTTATACGAGGTTTGACTTATAATTGCGGTTTTTGTATTGGACCCTAGAGGAAACCTTACGAATATCAACCATGCAACAGTTATGAACTTAATTTCAAGACTAAATTCTAAAAAGTGGCTGAAAATGGCGACCTTTTGGCACATTTGACGGTCATTTTAGGTATTTATTTGCAGGCATTTTGAGTATTTTTTTGATAAATTGTTTCAATATTATGTATTATGATGTACTATTGAATGAAAATAAATGAATAATCATGATAATTGGGCCAAAAACATTATCTTTAGAGGTCAAAATAGATCAAATTAGCTGGAAATGGTGGCCATTTTTGTATATTTGGCGGTCATTTTGGATATGATTTGCCGCCATTTTGAATATTTTAAATGTTTTATTTCAATTTTATGAATAAATATTGTTTGGCTGTAAAATGGATTGAGAATAAATGAATAATTGGGCCAAGAACACTATCTTAGAGGTCAAAATAGATCAAGTTAGCTGGAAATGGTGGCCAATTTTGTATATTGAGTGGTCATTTTTGATATAAATTGCCGCCATTTTGAATACTTTTAGATGTTTTATTTCAATTCTACGAATAAATATTGTTTGGCTATAAGGTGGATTGAAAATAAATGGATAATTAAGCCACACACATTGTCTTAGAGGTCAAAATAGATCCCAATTGGCTGAAACTGGTGGCCATTTTTGTATGTTTGTCGGCCATTTGGATATAATTTGCCGCCATTTTGAATACTTTTAGATGTCTATTTCAATTTCATGAATAAGTATTGTTTTGATGCAGAATGGAATGAAAATAAATGGATAATTGCGCCAAAACATTATCTTAGAGGTCAAAATAGATCACAATTGGCTGAAAATTGTGGCCATTTTTGTATAAATTTGTCGGCCATTTTGGATATAATTTGCCGCCATTTTGAATATTTTTAGATGCCTTATTTCAATTTTATGAATAAATATTGTTTACAAGTCAAGTGCTGCCAATCAACTTTTGTGATGTTTTGATATTATGTAAATTTTGTAATTCTATTGTTCTTCATCTTGTCATGTGACAAATAATTACTGGGCTTAAATGTGTATATTTTTGTTCTACCTCATATTGCTATGTGCTTCTGATGAGTGAGGCCCTTGGGCCGTACGAAACAAATTTGTAAAGCTATGTAGTTATATCAAAGAAATCCAATTTTGTATTCAAGCTCCCTTTATGGTTGAGCACTTTACCTTGGGATGATTTCACATATGGATTTGGAATTATTATTGTTTACATGTAAAATTGAATGAAAATAAATAGATAATTGGAACAAAAACACTATCTAGAGGTCAAAATAGATAACAATTGGCTGAAAATGGCGATGAGATTTTAAATAGGGCGCAGCTTCTAGTTAAAATCAGTTTGCATAGGCGAGTGCCCCTAGCTCGGGGAAACGTCCTTCGCCCGGTGAGCTATTGTGTTTATTGGCCTTTGCAAGTCTCAATGGGCATTTCTTTAATTCTTTTGTTTTGATGTTTGGTCGCCAAGTTATGTTTCAATGCAGCCAATCAGCGCATCCGGAAGCCTTGATCAAAGGCTTTGTGTTGGCTGCTCGGTCTGCGGGCATCAAATGCGTACTTACCTTCGTCTGAATAGCAAGAGAGGGAGAGAGAGAAAAACCCTCCCACCTCTCCCCATATTCACATATAATGTGAATATATGTATACGTAAAATCGGCTTAAAATCGATGTTAATACTTTATCAAATACATGAGTAGGAAACGTGTGTAAAAACATGTAGATATAAATTATCGAACGAATCACTGTTAAGCCGTAATTTTTCAGAAAACTACTATGATTATAAATAAGTACATGATGGGTGGCCTTTTAACTGGAACAAGGATACTCCGTGCACTTGGTGTCCAGTGAGGAGTAGGTGAGATCTATATAATATGTCCGCTCAACGGCCAAAACATGGCCCTAGCCCGAACACTTAAATAATCCAGGTGCGCGTGATGTCCGGGAAAGCGAGTAGTGAGATCTTAAATGTCCACTCGTTTAGGGGGCCATGTTCGATATAACCATGTTCAAAATATAACCACCAAGCCCGAAGACTTATTTAAGCTGCGTTATCGTGATGTCCGGGAAAGCGAGTAGTGAGATCTTAAATGTCCACTCGTGGTGTATCATGGTCAAGCTAACCATCATTGTGAATAGGCTTCAGTTCGATTCATGAAATTATTATACCTTATAAAAGAATTCTATAAGAAATCACATGTTATATAAAATTCTTCGGATAAGCAAGCCAGGAAAGTCGGCAGGACCTGTTATGTCTGCCGGTCTCAGGAGGGGCTTAATAAAAGCCACTATCCCCTGACAATATATTAATATAAATCACGGCTGTGTAGCAAACAGCCGATCATGCTGTATATAATGAATAATAATAATAATTATGTCTATTCAGATGAGGCGCAGTACGCCTCCTCCTATTTATGTCTCAATTGTCTTATAATGTTAACGAGTCCTTAGGCAATCTCTCAATGAAGGATGGTATATTTTTACCATCACACGAATATAAACAGTTAATATTTGTTTAATGTAACTCATCTATAGATTTTAGTCATTTGATAACACATTTTAACTATTGTTCTTACCCACCATCCATGTAGCAGAAAGCAATATGTCCCTACTATACACTGTAGTTTTCAACTATCAAACGGATGAAAGTGATAGTAAAGAATATCAAACGGATGGCAGTGATAGTAAAAATGACAAATGGTCATGTGTTACAATTTTTACCAATCAAATGACTAGAATCTATGGATTAGTTATGTAAAACACCCGAAACGTGTGCCAAAATAATTTTAAGATTTTTCTTGGAATTTTGAATGTTAGTTTGGGTATATAATGAGTGACTGACCTAAACAAGGGGATCAGGCGACGAGCATTCGCAGTTGGCGGTATATTCATCGGGACGAAACGTGGATTTCGGGACGGTAAAAGTGTTCCCCCCCCCCTTCATGCCTTCGTACGGCTCTGATTGCAAGTGCATCGCGAAAGCATCTGGAGCATAGTGTTAACCAGGCCTAAGTCTAAGCACGATTTACGCCAGTACAAGTCCTTATATAGCCTGATCCTACTATGCTCCCGATGCACTTGCGATGCATACCCAATGCATCAGGAAATCATGTAAAGAAGTGTGTAACAAATTAGAAAACAAAGATGTATCGGAAGTGCACCGCTGGTGCATTTTGAAATCATCTATACGTATCATACATAGCCGATGCCTTCTCGATTTCTTAAGAGGCAGCTTTCTTGATGAAGTTCTGATGAAATAATGGTCAAGATGTTCTCCCAATGTCGGGATGATATAGCGCCGACGTCGCGATGATACTTAGGCGAATTTTTCGTGATGTTCTCTCGATGCATTCCAAATGTAAATTTTACACTGCGCCCTCTACGAATGATGTACAGAAAATCGCCTAAAATCCGTAAAGGCATCGTGATAAATTTGAAGGCAAGTGCAAATTTCTCACGATGTTCTTCCGATACATCGGGAATGCATGGCGAACATTTCGGGAGCCATATTGGGACCAAGGCTCTATCTATATGTATAACATAATAAAATCTAAATTGCTTTTTATAAAACCTTAAACAACTGAATTTCAACCAGAAAAAGATTCAAAAATTCTGTTCAGGTAATAATAATGATGATAATAATAATAAAAAGAAAAAGGTGTTTGTATAGCGCCCTCTGACAATAAAATTGCCCTCAAGGCGCTTTACAACAGACCAAATATATATAAAAAAAACACTTAGACAGTTATTGTCTAACATTGTCCAGTCAAAGGTAGAAAATTGTCTATTTGAAAGAATTATTTTCAGGAAGTTCAGTTTTTAAGATTTTATAAAAGCAATTTATATTTTATAGTGTTGTATTCAAAAGCGTTTTGTTCAAAATAATCAAACTAGTTTTTCCTATTCTTTTGAAGGTTGTCAGGAGTTAGATACCTACACTAGAGGAGAAATAAAAACGGGAACATGTCAACTTGGTAGCAGTTTGGCTGCCGTAACGTGTTTTAGTTAGTATAAGTTTCTAATTTTGTAACAGAGACGATGACGATGACGATGACGATGACGATGATGATGATGATGATGATGATGATGATGATGAAGATGATGATGATGATGATGATCACGATCACCAATATTTTCAAATTTTAAAAAACATCTCTTGTGACAGAAAATTTCAAGGTGCATTTAGTTGGAGGTAGAACACCCAATGCCGGGATAGTACAAGCAGAATATGATAATGAATTGACAAATGTGTGTTTTACGTCAGAATATATCAGTGATTGGAGCTTTATAAATGCACAAGTGGTATGTTTAGAAAAAGGATACAACGGCACAATGTGTTCGCGGAGGGCAGATCCTGGAGACACAAAGGTGCCTCTATCAAGGATTGGGGATTTCAGCTGTTCAAGTTCAAGTAAGATTTTGATTATATACTACGTGAATCAAAATATGTACACGTATTAAAGATGACCTTAACTTAAATAAGCACCAAACAGAAATTTCTTGTTGTTTTAGTCAAGTAGATTTAATATACTTTCAAATGCTGAAAATGATAGAAATCGGCTGAAAAATAAGTAAGATATGACCAATTTTGTAATTACGTCTATTTTTACTCCATTCAAATGGGATTTACACAGCAAGATATTTCATTTATCACAATAACGGCTTATGACATTATGATGAAAGAAAAGAAGTGAGAGTGTCGCCCTTTAATGTATATTTAATTAATTGTGGAACTGGCATTAACAGCGTACTATTTCAAAATGAACTTTCAAAAGTACAACATTTTTCACATTTGGGGGTTTTGACATTTGGACATAAAATAATGATGTGCGTTTAACAGTGTGTCCTGGGTATGACTTTTTGCAATACATTGGCCATTGTTATGGACCGTTACCAGGTATTACGAAATCGGATCTACTTGATATTAGCATGACAAAGAGAAAAGTATTTACTTAAACAAGTTAAACAAACATTACTTTAAAATATCGCCTTGCAACAAAGAGAGTGGTTAATGTAAGCCAGACAGTACCAAATATTGGCAAGCGCTGCACGTTCTTCTACATTGTGGTAATTTTTTTTAAAAGTCCGATTCTACTTTTTGACTAGTAACACTTTGGCATAGTGGAAAAATCATACCAATGAAATTTTTTATAACGTTGAACCAACAGGAAAACTGAAAATGTGTTCCTTTATATGTGAAATCATCAATGTTTGACAATTTTACGGGGGGGGGGGGAATCTTATTTTCTTCAATTATTTATACCGTTACCCGCCTGAAAAATATCTCAAATCATCTCCCGAATGCAAAAACTTCTGGAGTTTTGAAAACCCATTTTGAAAAAATATACTGTTATGTGTTAAAATTGAAAGTATCCTTGTCAGTATATAACAGTGTAAAGTTTGAACGGCAAACTTGTCTGTATACTTTACCAGTGCTGAGTTTGAAATCATCCTTTTCAGCATACTACTACAGTGTAAAGTTTGAACGGCAAACTTGTCCGTATACTTTACCAGTGCTAAGTTTGAAATCATCCTTATCAGCATACTACAACAGTGTAACGTTTGAACGGCAAACTTGTCCGTATATTTTACCAGTGCTAAGTTTGAAATCATCCTTATCAGAATACTACAACAGTGTAAAGTTTGAACGGCAAATATTACCAGTGAAAAAATATACTGTTATGTGTTAAAATTGAAATTATCCTTGTCAGTATATAACAGTGTAAAGTTTGAACGGCAAACTTGTCTGTATACTTTACCAGTGCTAAGTTTGAAATCATCCTTTTCAGCATACTACAACAGTGTAAAGTTTGAACGGCAAACTTTTCTGTATACTTTACCAGTGCTTAGTTTGAAATCATCCTTATCAGAATACTACAACAGTGTAAAGTTTGAACGGCAAACTTGTCTGTATACTTTACCAGTGCTAAGTTTGAAATCATCCTCATCAGCATACTACAACAGTGTAAAGTTTGAACGGCAAGCTTGTCTGTATACTTTACTAGTCTTTACACAAGTCTTTATATTATTACTTTTCCCAAAATCAGGGGACTGTAACAGTGTAAACTTACCGAACTAGTTGAGTCTATGGGCTAAATTTGAAATCAAATTAAGCGGTCCAGCAATTACAGAATTTTAGTAAACACGGCTTTTTCACAAACTTTTATAAATTGTGTTAAAAAGTTTGAAATCATCCTTATCAGTATACTACAACAGTGTAAAGTTTGAACGGCAAACTTGTCTGTATACTTTACCATTGCTAAGTTTGAAATCATCCTCATCAGCATACTACAACAGTGTAAAGTTTGAACGGCAAGCTTGCTGTATACTTTACCAGTACTAAGTTTGAAATCATCCTTATCAGCAGACTACAGCCGTGTAAAGTTTGAACGGCAAACTTGTCTGTATACTTTACCAGGGCTAAGTTTGAAATCATCCTTATCAGCAGACTACAACAGTGTAAAGTTTGAACGGCAAACTTGTCTGTATACTTTACCAGTGCTAAGTTTGAAATCATCCTTAGCAGCAGACTACAGCAGTGTAAAGTTTGAACGGCAAACTTGTCTGTATACTTTACCAGTGCTAAGTTTGAAATTATCTTTATCAGTATACTACAACAGTGTTAAGTTTGAACGGCAAACTTGTCTGTATACTTTACCAGTGCTAAGTTTGAAAT
>JXSR01S007264.1:12810-25528 GCA_000969725.1 Ophiothrix spiculata | reverse complement strand
TGATGCCTGGTGCGTCACGGGTCAACACTCCTGTGGAAATTTATATTTTAGGTTGAGGATCAATTTTGTCGCGGCATCGTATTAGGTTATACACTATTAAATGCCTTTCCTATACTAATCTATATGATAAAATGGTAATTTTTGAGGCTGTTTTTCTCATATTTAGAATTCTTAGATGACTAAACGGGGATTATTAGGTGAAAGAACGACATGTATTCTACAATTTGTCAAAATTTCAGCTTAACTGGAAAATTTTCACTTTTAGAAACGCTGAACGTAGTAAATTGAAAACAGGGCGGTAATGACGTAATGTCATTAGTGCCGTGTTTTCCCAAGTATGAATTGGCAAAAAACTGGGATCAGGTCAATATTCGGCGAATTACTCTGGTGGAGTAATTTCTGAATATTTTCCAAATCAAATGTCAGAAAATGAAAGAAGACACTCAAATCTTACGATGTAATATGAAATCTTCATATTTTATCACACATCATAGCTAAATTTTAAGCTTTTTAGAGTAGGTTTTCTGGATGCTCCACAAGCAAATAGTCCACATTTTGGCCATGGCTTGGTTCCCTGTAGTTATTTAGTAGTGTAAAACCATTATGTATATTCTATCAACAGTCCGGTCCGACTGCCTGACTCGGCAATGTTTCCTGAATCGGAAAGACATTGCCTGGCCCGGCAATCTCTCTACCCACAATGCTTTGCGTCCTGTATCATACTGACCAGCCGAATCCCCCACGTACGTGCGCAGTAGATGTTAGAGAATACGCCAATACATTTGGCAATATTAGAATCGACCTAGTGAACTTCGGTCTCAAGGGTTGATGTTAAAACTTTGTTACCATGAAGTATGTTGATAAATCGCCATTTTGACCAAGCGAAAGAAAATTTTACCAGGAGAAAGTTGCTTTTTTTTTCATTTTTCGGAGCGACATTTGGATCGTGTCACATCGGTTGTTGTGTGCATATACAGTAGTCTTTAATCAAGACTTTGGAGTGCGGAAATATGTGTTTAAGCATGTGAAATGGCTGTTTTTATGGAACACCGGCGAGGTAAATCAGGACGTGTAGAAGCTTCATGTTCAAATGTACTTCATGTAGAATGGCATAACAGTGCAAGTGATGAAAGTTTGAAGTTCATAAAAATAAGCAAACTTAAAGCAGCAATCAAGGAACGATTTTATTCTGTGGATGGAAATGTATATAAAGGTAAAGGAACCCAAAGCATATGTGTAACTTGTAAACAGCGTTTTGAGGCCCAGGTGGAGAGAAAACGTAAAGATCAAGATCAAGGGCAACCTCAAGGTCAAGGTTCAATTAGCAGTAACATCCCAACTAATAGTAGAACTGACACACCTACACCAGAGGTTGCATATACACATGATACACCGGATCCGAACCCAGCATCATCCAACATCCAGCAAGGTCAAGCTCATCAAGAACCTGGTCCTGGACAAGAAAAAAGTAAGTAGACTAATAATAATTGCTGGATTTAATTCGTGAACGTGTACTCAAACTCTTGTGCGTAGACGCGAACACAACAACCTTGAAAATGTACGCTCATGTCAGAGAGAGACCACTACGTATTTGGTACAGGCACGCGTTCACAAATTATTAATTTATTTGTTTGTGGCAGTAATTCGTGAACGCGTACTTAAAAATGTCAGCGTAGACGCAGAAAGTTTTCACCTTGAAAATGTATGCTCGCGTGTGAGACAACGGCGTAATTGCTAACGTCGACGCATTAACGAATTAAATCCACAAACAATATTTAGCGTTATAGTACTATAAAAGAATATTTAAAATAAAAGTATCTTAGGGGTCTAGAAGCTCACCAGGCCATCTTGAAAATAATCGCTAGCGTTTAAGCTTTCCAAGTTTTGACATGAAATATTTCACAAATTTAAAACCAAAGTAAATTTCTCTCAACACCAACAGCATCTTGTGTAACACGCACACTTGTTTTTTATTGCTCGAGAGACATTAAGCCAAAAAACTGTGTATAGTTTGTGGATTTAATTCATGAACGCGTAATGAGATTTTTCACGCAGTCATCTCTGATACGAGCGTAGATTTTGAAGGTTGTGATGGAGCGCGTCTACGCGCATGTCTCTCAGTACGCGTTCACGAATTAAATCCACAAACTATAGTACAGCCTATCACATAAAGGCCATTTGTGCATAAATTGAAAAATACAAATTAGGTACTTGAACAAACTGAAACAGAAATGTTTTATTCCATATTCATGAAAGGAACCTTTTTGAATTAAATTTATGGAAATCGCACTGTTCTGATCAGAGAAATCAAACAGAATGTTTTGTTTGTTTACATAGTTACCATTTGTAAACATATCTTCAAACATCGTTTTTATGTGACTAACAACTTTGGGAAGTGTTTATAATAAGTAAATTTATTATAAATATCCGTTGTCGTATTTTGGAGTGTTGCAGTTCGTATCTGATAAATATGATCATTTTTTGGGATATTGGGTATGTGCACTTACATGTATACGCCAGGTTTGATTGCAGAGCTTGCTTCTGGCAGTGGTACCAAATACCACTGCCAGATATTTCGGGAAGGTTTTTAACGCATTGTCTTCCCGGTATGCGCCGAAAATGGCGTAATATAAAGCCTTTTAAAGGTCAAACAATAATTTATTGGACAGTACATAAATTCCATAGGGCAGGGCCCAATGTTTAGTAAATGCTTACCCGGAATTTCTGG
The DNA here is from genome assembly GCA_000969725.1 of Ophiothrix spiculata. Taxonomy (NCBI): domain Eukaryota; kingdom Metazoa; phylum Echinodermata; class Ophiuroidea; order Amphilepidida; family Ophiotrichidae; genus Ophiothrix; species Ophiothrix spiculata. The sequence continues at coordinate 22,800 of JXSR01S007264.1, read as the reverse complement.
CAGTGGTTATTGGTACCACAGCTAGAAGCAAGCTCTGCAATCAAACCTGGCGTATACATGTAAGTGCACAAGTGCACCAATTAAGTGCACACGCCCAATATTCCAAAAAGATTTGGAAACCTAGTACACATAAAACATACAAGTTTGGGCTCCAAAGTCACACATTTTGATTCTACATGTTCTACATGTAAACATTGACAAACTTCACCTATCATGAGATGCACATATATACAATCGTACAAGACTCTCAAGGAGGACAGTAAATATAAGTGAAAAAGCTTTAAAAAATTAGATTTTGTCTGAATTTGAGATTTAGATTTTAGTCCCAAGTTGGTCTAGACCAGGCGGGGGCGGCCGCGATTTAGTAGAAGCTAGTAAATTTAGGGCTATGGATTTCTAAAACGCAAATTTAGGATACCTTTTAATACGTGTCTTTATATTGGCGCATTAATATTGAAAATATTACAAAATTTTATTTTTACCTAAAGTTATTCAAATAGTAACAAAAGTGCTCCTATTATAGTAGTAGTAGTATCATGGACTACCAGTAGTAGTATTCTTTATTGATAAACACCAAACAAAAAGGTATAATCAATTACAAACATATAAGAAAACAATAATAAGAAAAACTAATAAAAAAAAAATAAATCAAACTGCAACATCATGCTATGCTATACAGTTCTGATGCTATACATTACCAAATCGAGTATCAAAACACGATTTAACAAACGTAAGTACAATTTGGAGAACATCAAAATCAGATGCTGACATAATTACAAGAAATAAATCATACATTGATAACCCCTCAGTACAAAGCATATCACCTATATCAGAAAGAAATTTTGAACGTAATGTACTGTATAAACTACATTCCATTAGAAAATGGTACTCATCTTCAACCTTATTAAGATCACAGCTACATAATCTATCAGCAATTGGTGTTTTGGGAGAAGTATGACGACCTGCTTCAATTCTAAGAGAATGAGCACTGATTCTAAGTTTACTAAATGCTAATCTATGATTACGATTAAACATAACTGTATAATTTTCTTTACAAAACTCTGTTTTAAAACAGCAATAAGTTCAAAGTTTGGGTTGTGAATTTGTAGTAAAATACCTCCACTGAATTTGATACAATGAATGAAGGCCATTGATAACATTATCTGAAATACTAATAGAATTACACATATTTGGTTTTTGCCAAATATCATTCCTATCAATTGCCGCTAGAACTTTTTTAATACCGGAAGACCATGTAAAAATCTGACTGCTTTCACAAAGTTTTCTATTATCAACTAAAGCATCTATTACAAGTTTATGATTATTAAAATTAGACATACATAAATTGTTAATATGCCACCAATATTTAACAGATAGATTCAACATGAAAATTAAGAGTGGAAAACTACCTAAATCACCTCTAACTGCGTGATTAGTAGTTTTTCGATGGACACCCAAAATAAGTTTACAAACTTTTATGTGCAGACTTTCACTTGGTAGCTTGTCACACAAGTTGATTAAATTATCATCATTTAAATTTTTCAACATATAGGGTGCCCACACCTCGCAGCCGTATGCCAAAATTGGTTGAATGAGTGAACTAAATAATTTAAAACTACATCCACTAGAATTATTATATAGATTTTCTCTAATTTTAAAGAAGACTTTAGAAGCTTTCTCTTTAAGACGCATCATAGCTTTGGTAAATGAACCTATTATAATAGTGATGCACATTATTGTATTAATATTCTAAATCCGTGTGAACCCCATCCGTAGGCGTAGTGCAAGGAATTGTAAGTTTATTTGATGCACTATTTTAATTGAAATATATTACACGCAGGCGGTGCAGGACGTGGCAACTCTATCGTAGTTGATCCTATACCGCCTCTGGCGTAACCTTCGTGGAAAAATACAACTTCCGGGTTGGTCACTAAAATTATTTTCGTAATCGCTAAAAAATTATGATAACATATATAAAAAGTGGGGTTCACGCGGCGGATTTAGAATAAAATAATTATGTTGTTTACTACATGTATGTTTCCTTGGGCAAGAAACTTTACTCTACTTGCTCCGTGGTCGGACAGTCACGTTAAGCCGTGGGTCCCCTGTGCGAATGCTCCTTCATGGGGCGCTGCATACAGTGTAAACCTGGTGAGTCTATAAGAACTTTTTAATTTTTTGAGGAAAGGTAAAACAGTGCGTTTATCCCCAAACTTATGGGGGCTGCACTTACTATGGAAGAAGAAGAAGAAGAAGAAGAAAAATATGATCTTTGTAATTGTTTTCTTCAATACGTGAGTCACGTGACCCAATAGATAGATATACACGTAAATCGTACTCTGAATTTGCGATTTAGAAATCCCTCGTCCCTAAATCTAGTGGATGCTATATTGTGTCCTATACCGCCTGATTACACACGTGACACCACTGAGGTTTTCATGATCAAATCGTAGCAGTGAAGAGGCATCCACCGTCGTCTGGTCTAGAGTATGCTGAAAATAGTGCTGAATTACATGTACATTGTACAATGTATATAGCATAAATTTATCTAGTCCTGGCACCATGACTTGACTTAGTGTCAAGTCTTGATTTTTCGACCCGCACTGTTTCTTGTTTTGGCTGATTTCAATAAAAAAAAAGGGTGTCAAAATGATCAAGAGATCATCATACTGCATCAAATGAGCTTTTACCCATTTGGAGTGATTTGAAACCCGGTTTGAAACATCATCATTTTTATAACCCACCACTAATATAAGGCTTTGTATACATTTTGTACATTGTAATCGACTTCTCATAACCGGTTCCATATCATTTTCTAGAATTCCTACCTGTATGTTATTTACTCGGTAAATCCACCTGAGGTGGGTGCAAAACACGGTCAAGGCCTAAAAAAAAAAAGGTTCTTGACTTGTCCTTTAATGGTGAAATTGATGGTCGGTCAGATTTTTTTTTATAATTTTTTTTTCTTAAAAATGGGCATCAAAAAACTGTACAAAATAGTAAATGTTTGCGTTTCTACAGGAGGACTTAATGGGGTACATGTATCTTAAACTTTTAAGTCAAGTGGCAATACCCGGGTAAGCATGCTTGCGTAGAAACAGGCAAATAGAGTCAAGTCATGGTGCTAAGACTACCCGGTGATAGCCAGGACTTGCACTACTGGAGGCCGGGGAGTTGATAATTTTTTCGTCCCAGTGTACCGTTCAAACATGTCAAAAAGCCAGGATTTGGGTCGAGAGTTTGACCAGGGCGGGATCGAGGCTTGCTACAGAGAGCGATGACTGACTTGTTGCGTCATCAAGGGCCTGCGTTTTAGTTAATTTTTGCGGGTTTTTTTACATAAAAATGATCATTAAGTTTCCCAATTTTTCTTTGGTATACTTCTTGACCATGGGTCAGGGATGTATGTAAGATCACTTATATTGATGCAGGGTACTGATATGTGCCACCCTCATGATCCTCTTTTCAAGCCTCCTCATGTGCTCCCTTTCAAGATTGCTTCAGTTTCAAAGACTCCATTTCAAACACACCCACTCGGATGTTTTACATACATCGTCGGCAACATCACATACTGTCGCATCTGTAAAATACGCAGTTCGAGAAGAACTGCTTCAAAAAAAAATCACAAGAACATGAAGAAACAAGTCGTGTATCAGGATTAAAAATATATTTAAGAGTACATGTAATCAAAATGTATTCAAATTTTAGAAAGTACATGTACATTGTATTACGCAATGATCAACACTAACTGTTAAGACACCAATATTAAACTTTTTTTCTCTTCCACTTTGAAATCTTTCAGGTGACCATGATGACATTCAAAGAATTCTTGGCGAAATCCGCAACTTATCAAAATGTAAACAAGAAAGACTAATGGCCGAGATTGGTAAGATGCTGCAGGGCCCAATTAATGATGACTTGGCTGTTTTAAATCAAGAATACAAGAACATTCACAAATTGACTAAGTTAAATATTGATGACTGGATTCAGAGGAGGAACCATCTTGTCAGAGGGCTTGTTGCAGGAGTTGCAGGCAAGAATACAAAAAACTACATTCTTGCAAAAGCTATTGAGAGCCTTTATCATGCTAGAAACGCCACCATAGTGCTACCCTTGTCGTTTACGGAAGGAATATTAACTTATTCTATCTCCAACAGTAGAGTAGTTAGCAACGTTCACGGGGCTTCATCAGCTTCAGGGCACTACAGTACAACAAGAGAGTGGCTTCTCTCTCAGGCCTCAACGCCCCTACCACCTGTGTCTGGTGATCTGGTCTGTGCATTTGACAATGACCAGGTGATAGGCAAGCAATACCACGTCCGTGCAGACCAGAAGCTGAAGACATCAATAATAACAACAGTGGCTGTAGCCCAAATAGATGGAGATGGGAAACTCCAAGAAAAGGAATCTCTGAAACCAAGCACCTGGTTAGGAGAAGCCGTTCCATTGGAAGTCAGGAATACTAGCTCAGATCTGTACAAAGAGGCTGAGGAGGTAAGACTTTGTAGATTAATAACCGTATTCATTCCAATAACCACCCATGCCCCAATAAGGCCAAAAAAAAATGTTTGCTTGTCCTCATCCGACCGAACGATTCTCACGCTGCGACCGTATAACAAGCTAATTAAAATTGCAAAGATTGTACTGATATTTGTAAGGCCTTTTGAGAAAAAGGCAATTTTAGTCGGGTAAGTGAAACTAGGTTGCCGAATTTTGCACCGGATTTTGCCTACGGAGGCGAATTTTAGCGTACATTTTTTGCTTCTTTACACCATTTTAATGGATGAGTGAGTACTTCTATTGCATCTAAACATAAAACAGAACCCAGAAACTAATGTAAAGTGAAAAATGTTCTTTGATTTTCATTTGGGGTTTTTGAGAAAATAGCAATTTTACCTGGGAAAATAAGATACAAAATAAAAAAAATAAAAAATTCAGACCGACCGACCCGAAGTTTCAAATTCAAATGAGGACAAGCAAACATTTTTTTTTTTGGCCTAAGCGTCCACCCAAGTTTTTTTGGTGAAACTTGGTACCAATAAGATGCATTTTATTAGTTACCTGGTAATTCTTATTATCCACGTGAGGTGATTAACTCTAACAAAATATTTATTTTCATTTTATTGATGTTTTCCGTAAAGGGATTGTTTTTACTCTGAATTTATCCCTTAAGTTTAAAAAATAAGAGCCCATTCAAAATGACTTTTAAGTGTCTGGGGGGGGGGTTATTGGAATGAAAACGGTAATAATATTGAACCCCCCCCCCCCCCCAAAAAAAAAAAAAAAAAAAAAAAAGAAAAAAGGAAAGATTTCATGTTCTCAAAATTATTGAAGTCATTAAAGGAGCCCTGTCCGATTGGATCAGCATTTTTTTTTTCAAAACATTCCTCATATTTTTCTCATTACCCTTGTGAATTTTTAAGTGAAAATATGTGAAATAATGGTAACTATAAAATTATTTACATCGTAAATTATAGGCAAGTGGAAAATACAAAATTGCTCTTAAAATCAAAATGGTTATTACGATTTAACTGAAATTTGAAATTGTTGAAACATTTTATAATGGTGATCTCTCATATATGACAGTGACATCTAAAATCGGACCATGTGCCTGTAAATTTCCTACAAATAATGAACATCTGAACACAATAAATGAACACAAAAAATAATCTGAACGCAATAAACAAATGTGTATCACCTTGCGTAGTTTGGAAGACTATTATCTTTTTTTTACCTGATCGCGGAGTTTAATATGTAATAGACAAATCAAGACACGCACAGTGCATTTTCGCTATCGCTGGATAGTCCCTCTCGGGAAACGCACCCCGCACCCTAAAGCTTATCTAAGTCCGAATACATAATATGAAAATGTCCTGTTTCCTCTGGGATACAACCCCGAACTCTCACATTCCAGCCCATGGCATCACATTCGTCCCCATACATAACCCCTGTGTATGACATATTTGGATTTACGCATACAAAGTGTTGGCATATTTTTTGATTTTTGTTTGTTGGACTGCAAAGCGGGTTCCGGTTACTGAAGCACGTCTACTATGCATTATTATTGACATTCAAAACTATAACTCCCAATCGCTTGATCTAAATCTGAATACATCATACATTAATTTCCAGTTTCCCATGGCTTCAAACTCCAATTTCTCGCATAGTAATGGCATCCCACCTACATGTATGGCAAGCCACAGACTCAGAGTATGGCATGCCATGGCAGTAAATTTGTCCCCATGGAGACATTATTGGACCTAGGCTAGTTTCTCGATATTTGCTTGTTTGATTTTGTTGGACTGAGGGGGGGGGGGTTTAAAGCACTTGTTAGTAAAACAAAATAATAGTCACACAGGCCACTCTATGACGTCTAATAAATCAGAGTTTCTCCTGTTACTTTCTATCTTTCTTTGCACATTATTTGTTACAGACACATGGAGAAGAGTTGAAAATAGCAGTCAACAAACGCCTGAAGATGCTAGGATCAGGAAATACTGATGACCGGGTTCAGCAATTGGCAAATAAACTTTCAGAAAAAAACTTTGCAAAAGAGTGCACCTCTTGTGGGAAGAAATTTCCCCGCAGGAATAGAGTGTGCAAAGATTGCAAAGTGTCGCTTGTACTTATCAAAAGGCAGACTGAAGAAATTGTAGATGAACCACCCAAGAAGAAACAAAGAACCACTAGGCAAAGTCTAGCCACAGCGCAGAACTATAAAGTTCATGAAAGAACTGAAGGTGAAGGCTGTGATTTATATGGACACATTCCGAGTGGACATAAGAAGAACATCAAAGTTATGCCAAGGGATCCTGTATTTGAGAATCCGAATTCATATGAGTCCTTAATAAAAGTATTCCGTGCAATTGGACATGACATGGCTGTCCAGAAATATATACCCGTCAGCACCAAGAAATGGCTGCCCATTGTGTGTGATGGGCTTCCATACTCCCTTGCTTTGAAACTCATTAAGGACACATTTACGTGTCCAATATGTCGCAATGCAATCTACACTAAGAACGCATTGTCTAGCCACATGCAGAATTGCCATGATTGCTCTATCCAGGACCACCAACAGCCAACACAAGAGTTTGACTGGGTACTGTTGCGAATGGGATACGGCCATTACGAAATGAATATGGTAAGTGTAACTTGCTACATGTACGGTAGTAAAATCGATTCGATGGTTTGAAAATGTATCAATTATCAACAACTACATGTGTTTAATTGGTCTTCAGTAAGAACTAAAAAAACTATATGCACTGACAATAGTCCTAATTTCACAAAATTTCCTACATTTTATTTTAAAGACAAACTAGCCAGTTCAAAGGAATTTAAAAAGGGGAATGATGAGTATTCGCTTTCATGTTGCTGATGCAAACGTAGCCGAGTCATTCCTGAATTTTACCTCAGGATTATTGTGAAGTATCTTGTATTCACCTAATTGTGTAAATCTGTAATTGATGCACAGAGTTCAATTTAATTTTGCACACTCCTAATTTGTTTCAATTTGAAATTACTATGATTCTGGTTTATCAAGTTTCAAAAATTGTGCTTTGACGATGTAGTACAAACATTCTGATTATGTGTACTATGGTCCAAGACTCTAGAGAGCAGGGTTCCTATTGATCTGAAAATAATGTGAAAGGGTAATAAATTGTTAGTTTGATTAAAGATGCACATGTATCGGGTCCGCTCACCAGTTTGATGACTCACTAGTCTGAAAGCTCGCTAGTCCGAAGGCTCTTTTTTTTTCCAATTATTCCATCAATGGGGAAATTAAACTTTGAAAAAGCTTGCTAGTCCAAAAAAAAAAAGCTCGCTAGAACGACGGCTCGCTAGTCCGAGTATGAAAATAGGCTTGTCAGTCCGAATTGTTAAAACACCTCGCTAGTCCGAATTTGTAAAATAGCTGGCCAGTCCAAATAGGCTCGCTAGTCCGAATTTTTAAATATGCTCACTAGTCTGAATTTAGAAATAGGCTCGCTAGTCTGAATTTTGAAAATAGCTCGTTTTGATTTTTCCTATTCCGACATGCGAGCTGTTTTTTAAATTAGGACTAGCGAGCATTTTTCTAAATTCAGACTGCTAGCGAACCTATTTTAAAATTTGGACTAGCGAGCTGTTTCTAAAATTTCGGACTGACAAATTACATTCTTAAAAAATTTGGACTAGCGAGCGTTTTTTGTAATTTGAACTAGCGAGTCCATTTTCGAATTCGGACTAGCGAGCTGTCTTGACTGTCGAGCTGCCAGACTGATGAGCTGCCCCCAATCATACTAGTCATACTTTTCTATAGTCATGATGTTTGATAGCTTTGTCGCTTTTCTACAGTATGTCACGTTTTTGTAGAAACTTTTCGCTATTGGTTTTCGTAACATTGATAAGCTACGTGCAGCCAAATTAAGTTGTAGAGACAAATGTTTTTATACGGCAAGATTTTTAAAATCAAAATGAATTCAATTGTCACATTACCAAACTGCAACAAAAATTCCTTCCGCTGCAGCAAAGCAGAGTAAAGTGGTATGAAACCAAACAGATAGCAGCACTTCAAAGCTACAAAATTTCAAAGTCCAGCTAGTATAATAAAACCAACATTATTTTCTGTCTTAATTTTAATTTAATTATTTCATTTTTTCCACTCCAGGTCCGTTCATTCATGTCCCTAAATTGGGAAATATTTGGCAGAGAGTTGGCAGAGGTCCTGTCCTTTAAATCAATAAATGCCCAAAAGTACGCCAAAGCATGCAGTGACCATCACAAGGCATGGGAGATGCTCAGGACCTTCTACTTAGGCACTCTTGATGAATTGCTTACTCCATATTTGCGATATTGTTCCGATGTAGGGGAGATTCCAACCGCTAATAAATTCTTCAGCTGGAAGAAGATGAAAGTGACAAATCCCACATACCTGTATATGTTTGAACAGGTAACAGTCTATTGTCAGGCTGTTATGAACATGCGATCTGGCCTAAGACGGAATAACGCAAAACTTGTGAACTCGGCAAGGATTACACATGCCCCCATATTCCACGGACGTAATCATCCGAAATACCAACAAATAGAGCTTGCGGAGACCATTAGAAACACTAAACAACCGTCTGAGCTCCAGGCATTTATGGACAGTGTGCAGTCCATATCAGACAAAGGGCCATCACGTGGGGAGGACTTCGACTTTAAAGTCGAAGTTGTAAATCATCTGAGCAAGACTTGGATACCAAGGGGTGTGCCTACAGAGGATGACTGGTTACGCATATTTCGCAATTTGGAACGATTGGAGAAGGTAAGTTTACATTACTTTTCTTTCAGAATTTCAAACTGGCATGTAACCCATCTGGTTGATCCAAAAGTTCTAGAAACAGACCAAGTTGGCAACATTACATATTTTTTATGATGTTTTTATGGGTACAGTTAAAAAAAAACTCACAAAAATGATCAGGACTTGGCAAGGCTGATACTTTGCATTGTTGTCATTCATCATATCAGTTACCTGAAAAGTACCCATATTCACTATCTGACCATTGTTTGGTCACACCATGTTTGCTTGAGACTGAGAGAAGTTGAAATTCTTCTCATGTATACTCCCTATGTATACCTTGATCAACACCAAATAGGGGGCATCTGTATGAATTGATGCAGATCAGGCTACGGTACTGAGGCTACCCTCATATAGATTTCCTTGCCGCTAAAAAAATTCTTCTCTTGAAAAATATTTTGTGATTTGCATTTTTTATTTAAAATTTTGATACCGTAATTGTTTAGTCTTTTGATGGTTGGAAAAAAGTTTAACATTTGGGTCAAAGACGACATTATATCACATTACTTTTTCTGAAGCTCATGATATTCATCACCGATTTAAAAAGATTTATAGATAAATCTGATATACTTTATTTTTTCACTTTTGGATGACCAATTTTGAAACAGACCTGATTACATGTCGTTAATTAAAATGCAATGCCTGTGTTTTCATTGGTGGTTAGACACGTTGAT
>JXSR01S007263.1:24996-38800 GCA_000969725.1 Ophiothrix spiculata | reverse complement strand
GGATTGCACATTTTCGTAGTCTACTCAGTTTATATCGGTGTTTGATTTCATTTGTGTTGTTGAATTTAGATAAAGAGAGAGTCGTATACGTGGCACCGATAGATCATTCTGTAATTACCCGATATTATGCACTCCTTCGTATTTCATAGAATCAAATACAGAGCGTAACTAATTTTCTTTGTCTAAGAAATTGCCGTAGCGAGGGTAAGAAGTGAAACTGTCGCCCTATAAAATAATAGGTCAATGACGGTACCGTACACTAAAAACAAAATCCAAAAAACTGACAAAATGGAAGGGTTGAGCAAACCAAGATTGTTGGGGGCAATTCACCTCAAAAACTTTTTTGTGGGGTAGAGTTTATCAATTTCCTTAAAATGTAAATAATCATTTCTCGTCAAACATTCCTGATGTTTCTTCATACGGGGGCGGGTGTGTGTGTGCGTAAGGAAGTTTCTTTGTTTTTAATTTACCTCGACTTTGGTACGCGCAAATCCCAACTGTTAGATACCTAATCTATTTAGGAGATTTTTATCATACAACATTGCTCTCGAAATACAAATTCTTTACATTAGTATTTAAAAGATCTGCTTTTTGTAACATGAGAAGTTTTCATCATCGCGTGCGTATTATTACACAATAAACTATTAAACACAATTTGGTAAGCCCACTGATTTCTCATTACCAAGTGCTATCAAGCATAAGTCTCATCATGTTGCTCAACTACATGTACGTTGTCGTGTGCGCGAATTAAACAAAAGCTTAAATTCCTTTACTTTTATATCTTAAATTCCAAAAGTAAACAGTATTTTAAAACACCTCAGAAACTTTTAAGTTAACAGCAATATATAACGGCAGTATTGATTTCTTTCATTTTTAGGCGCCGGAGCACAATTAGGCCACAACTTTGTGCGACCGGTCGTAACCTGGCCACAACCTTTATTTTCCAAGATGACGACTGTAGGCTTAATTATGTACCTCTAAATGATTTCAAAACATGTAATTAATGTTTCACAATAATCTTGAGGTGAATAATCAAGCCTATGGTCGCCATATTGGAAAATACAGGTTGTGGCCAGGTTGCAGCCGGCCGCACAAAGTTGTGGCCTAATTGTGATAGAACGCCTAATATTCCTCTTTCTTTTTTGAAAAACTGTGAAAAACACTCCTGTGCATACTTTACATTAGTAAGCAGCAATATACATGTACTTGAATATACTGTTTTAGTACATTTTGGTGGAAAATACAGTAAAGAGTTACGTTAAATTATCTAGAGATATAATTAGTTACATATTTCGGTTAGGGTAAATGTCAATGTTACGATCAAGTTGATATCCTAACTACCAACAAAACGTATGAGCCGCTGGTACGGTCGTATTTATACCAAATGTAATGTATCTGAAAGATTTTATAATCAATGAATAGTATATTAAAATGGGGCATTATTATAAGTATAACACTCTATGTAGATTTTAACTTAAAATGATGCGTCAACAAAATTAATACCAAACAGCATACCGTATGAGCTTTGTTGTTTGTTAAAAAAAGCAATGTGTTCATTTCAGCAGCACTTTATATTACTATAAAAGATATATGAAAACAAGTCTAACGGTGAAACGACAATCAATCAAGTACATATAAGAGCTAATAGGGGTCAGTTTGTTTAGCAAGAATTAATTGTCAAAGAGTACCATGAGTCACTAATTCGGAGCCTAATAAAATACGATCATCTACCATCAAAATACAGCTATTAGCTAGTTATATCGTGTCTGAAACCACATTGTTCTGTACTTGTCAACTCAACTCATTGGTCATGCGGTCCAACGTCAGTTGTCCTTTGAATTGATTGACCTAACTCTTAAATCTGTATAAAATGATGTACTATTGAAGCAGTATTATTGTCACGGCAGCGACTTAAGTTAAATTGGTCTGTGCATTATCTCAGTTGTCTGGTGTGTTTTATCAGTATCTTATTTCATTTTTGTTGTTAAATTTAGACTTAGAGAGAGTTAAGTACTTGGCATGGAAAAACAGATAGATCAGTCCGTAATTAACCGATATCCCACTCTCTTTTGTATTTCAGAGAATCGGAACAAATGTAGACCGTTACTAATTTGTTTTGTCTAGAAAATTGCCGCCAGAAAATGTTCATGTGAATTTGCTCTCTGCTTCCCAAGTGGTCAAATTACTTGTTTGAAAGAGTTTTTTTATCCCCAATTAATGAATTATGTTGTTTAATCCGTTTCTACATGTATCCAATTGGGTTTGGTAGATATTTAGACATTCTTTCAAACTATTAAACATTTTTAAGACATAGATGGTTAAAAGAAGTTATAAACAGCTATAGAAAAAAAAACACCTCGTAGATACCAAAACTAAGTTAACAGAGGGTTCAATAGTTTGTTAAAATTGGTACGTGAAATCTAAATGTGTTGCAAATATGACACAATGTATTCTGAAATCCCAATGAACAATACGTTGCCTATTCATTTCGGTGATAAAATAGTTTGAACAATATTGCAATAAAGGCTTTAAATTCAAGGTTAAAGTTCTATTCGCCATGTTTGCCGAAATACTTATTGGGATCCTTTCTCATACGTTCCATATATTACTGACAAATTGGCAAATGTTATCTGTTTATGATCTAACTTGTATCATTGTCGCAAGCTGCTTGCAATGTGTAGTAAAAAGAGCATCACTGATCATCTAAGATTAATGAAACCGTGCATCATTGAGTCTGTCATCATTTTTTTCAACCGACTTGATTGAGCAATTTCAAGTACGAGAGCTTAATAAACTTACTCATAAAGCTCACTAATTAACGACACGCTCAATAACACACGCATCTTAGCGCCTTATAAATGATTTTGTCACGCCAAGCTCATTTTTTCTCACAAAATAATTAAATTTTGTGAAAAGAAACAAGTGTTTTCAAACAATTCTAACAGGGGTCCCCAAATTACTACGGTCATTGATCTAGGCTCATTACATTTAAAGCGACTTTATACTTTCCCTTTAAAACCGGAAGTTTAACTTGCTTTCAAGAGCTTTCGGAGACTCGACTGCAATCAAACTATTTTCTTCATTTTAGGCCTTATGAAGTTGGTAATGTTACAAAAATATTACCGACACAATAATACTTTCAAATTTGTATATTTTTGTGACGTCACATTCACCGTTACCATGGAAACGGCGGCCATATTGGATTTTGATGCATATTGGATTTTGATGCATGTTTTTTCCAGATCCAATGTATAGTTAAAAGCAGTATATGTTTACGTACAGGGCCCTTTTTTTGGATTTTCTATGATCTAATAGCGATTAAAACTCTCCAAATATCATTTTGGCGTGAAAAGCTGAACAACGCCTAATTATGCATGCTCGTTTTAAAAAAATGAAGCAAAATTTTGCAAAAAGGGCTCTCTACGTAGATGTAGGTACGTAATATACACCTCCTTGCCAAATTTGAAGTCATTTGGACCTGTCATTTTCAAGAAATCCTGGAATGACTGGTATAATATACGGTTTTGAGAAAAATGCGTTCTAGTCTACACTGTTACACTGTTGGGCAATTTTTTAGCGTTGGTTAAACTATGAACAACCCATTTGTTGGGTAAATAATATTAACCAACTGTTGGTAAAATTTTACCCAATATTTGGGTAATTAGCTAAAACTTTTACCCAACAGTTAGGTAATTAGCCAACATTTTACCCAACGTTGGTTATTATTTACCCAGAAGTTGGGTTGTTCATAGTTGAACCATCGTTGGGTAAATTATTTGCCCAACGTTCTAACAGTGTAGAATTCCTGATTTTTGGAAATTAAACACATTTGAAACTGCAATTTATTACTGAATGTGATTTAAAAATGAACTTGACTTATTTTTATAATATAATTTAACAATAGATTTCAATAATATTACCACAGATTTTATTTATCAATTTATTTAGTTGCTTTTTTAAATATAGCAGGTTGAAAAACAATAAAATACATAAGAATTATTCTGTATAGATTTGTATAAAAATCTACTTTTCATGAAATTTTGTGATATCGGACAATTTTTGATTGATCGTAACTTTTGATAGGAATGTCCGTTTTGTACCAAAAAAAAACATTTAAAAAAAATGATCAAAATTAAGATTTTGATTGCAGTCGAGTCCCCTTAATAATTTGAAAACAGAAGTGAAAATAAGCAGGCGCGGCGACAGGTTTCGTTGTTAGAAGGGGCAACTTATATGTGAGGCCCAAAAGGGGCACCCAATATTTTTTGACATAGCTTTTGAAAACTAACAATCAAAAATAGAGTACAGAAGACTTATAACGAATTTGTTTTCAAATTCTCAACAAAAATTTAATACCAAGCAACATTGTAAACGATTTTTAATTACTTCAACATATTATTTTCTGGTCTTATATTTTCTTTGTCATTTTCTTTAAACCAATCTTTTTTCATAGATTCTTTAGCTGAACAATTAAAAATTGACCCCCCCCCCCCCAATCAATCATATGTAATAATGATTTTGTTGCTGCTGGTTTAGTTTAATTCACTTCGAACTGATTACCTGAATTTACATGACAGGCAAGCGCCTAAATTGTGATCGTGAACGACTGAAGGGGATTAATCCTGAGTGAATACCAAGAGTAATTAAGTTCAAGTATAATACCATACCTGTATTAAGCCATCTGTCAGGAAACATATTATTTGTTAACTTTTGATAAATGAAAAATAATTGTATTTTTATATACACAAGATTGAAAATTAAAAAAAAAGTATTTTAATTTCATTATAAGTTTGTACTCGTAAGAATCCCGTCTAAAAATGTAATCATTACAGTTGTATTGACATTAAGTTATTTTGAGTATTTATACAAATAATTCAGTATATCTATTTATCATTACTACGGAATAACCATCAGAACAGTGTTGTATTTACAATGCTAAATAACATTGTTTGTTTCCTACAAAGCAATTATTCGAGTTAGAATTTTGAAATAAAAAATCAAAATGTTATTTTTTATCCTCTTTTACAATAACAATCATGTAAATAGGCTCACAAATCCCAGTTCTATACTTTTCCTTATTTTCTTCGTATCTTTTGTAACACCACCAACCTTAACCATTCTTTAGTTTCATTTTCTTCAAACATAATCCATTTAAAATCTATTAGCGCTGGGTTAGGGCGACACAATACAATTAAAAATTGCATTTTTTTTCCTTTCAGGATTTGTGAGTTTTGAGACAAAAATGTTATTAAATATTTCCTGATATGAATGTAAAATGAAAGGGCAGATATTACTTACGTCCATACCCGGCACGTTTTTGTACATTATATTCCGTCTCCATTAGTTGCTTTACGTATGGGCTAAGTACATCGTCTAATTCGTAGGCGTTATCTTCCTCCAGCCAATCATCGGGCCATATAAAGGCTGCTGTCGTCACTGATATTGTGATTGTGACAATGATAAGAAGAAAGCACACTTTGGCGGCCATGACTGAAAATGAATAGAAAAGAATTGATCAGCTGGTAGTGAGATAAACCAATTGCCTGTATAACGTGTCCTTTGAATTCTTGAATAGTTCTTTAACACTATTGTAGCATAATAGGGGTCAAATACCTTACTAGCAGTCAATATTCTCAACAATAAATAATTACAAAGTTGTTATTGTCATGATTGTACAACATGAAAATGAGAAGTACTCAAAATATACACAGAGTTAATCCATAATATCTAAAGAAACTTAAAGAAATGTTCAGATTCAGAAAATTAGCTTAAAGTGTCAGTTGCCAAAAATAGAAATATAAAAACTTCATACATATATATATATAATATCTGGTCTGAAATCTATATGCCGTGCTTAAATCTATTGAGGCCTGATATTAAAATATATTTTTGCTGTTGGTTTCTTTCTAGAACAGCTCCTTAGATCTCAATAGATTACTAATCCCAGATGAGTGTGTTTTTGCTTTTAGTCCCTGAGTAGAGGTCAAAACATAGTTATTATAAGCTACCAAACATTTTCAACTCAAAAAAATGATATTTGCAAATGTTCAAAATGTTTTACAGTCAAATGTTCAAAACTAACAGACGCGAAGGTCTATCAGGACAGCAACACGTTGCCGAATGCGATCTATTATCTTTATGTCCGATATGATTTATGGCGCATAATTAAAATTAAGACTTGTCAATTTCAAAGTAAGGCTTGAGCTCATTTATGGATGTCATCTGCATCATTTGATATGAGCAAGCACTCTCATCTTTATTAGACTGATGTTTTAGGAATGCGTCTCTTTGCATCTAGAGAATATGTGATCTGTCATATCAAAAAAAGGTACTTGTCTAAACCTACATGTTTCTCTTGTTTGTGACACCATTAGCTTTAATATTTCTTCTTAATGGTCATCAAATATCGGTATATATACCCTGTACAATGAAGTGCTTGTTGCATCATTATGTCATTTCAAACTATTATTGTGGCCGTTCATTCCAAAGGAGCCGTAAATGCAGTAAACTTCATTTTGCGCTACAGGTGAAAATATGTGTCCAGGTCATAATTTACCGAAATTAATTATTGACAGATTTACAATCCTTGTGTTTCCTTAAAACATCAGCAAAGTTTCATTTAAAAATAAAAAAATGATCAGAAATATGAAATGTTTACTTTGAGGAAAATATAGGGCTTACTGATTTTTGAACGCGTTTATCTCAGTTATACATTTTACTCCTTGACATCCTTTGAAGTTGGATGGACCATAACTTGACTTCTGGAAGTGAGTGAAGTTCATTAAGATGTCATTTAAATCCTTATAGCATGGTCTTTGCAAATATATAAAACAGTGATAAAAGGCTGCATTTACTGCTGGTTCGGGATCTACGGTCACAATTGATCATCAGTTAAAAAGAAATATACACTATCAGGTGCTGAATCCCTTGGTGTTATTGCTATAATGAAAGGGGAATCATGTAGGTTCCATCAAGTGCAGTCTCTCGATGTGACAAGTCACATATTAACAGGAATACATTATATGTCAATTTAGAATAGAAGACGCGACCTTAAATGGTACAATCGGAGTGTAGTAGACGATTTTATGTCTTTTGGTTATTTTGCCTTATCAGAATATCATGTAACACTGATAATTGACGCTATATTTAAAACCTTTTGCTTTCTGAATGGCGACCTTCTTATAGAGAATTAAAACTACTTTATCCAAGCAATAATTTTGGCGCGTTGGCAATCGTATTACTATAAAAACTACGCCCTGATTTACATTTATGCATATATGTCATTGACTACAAAAACTAATTACTAATTTATGAAATTAACTCCACTAGATATAATAAGACAAGATGAGTCATAATTGAAAAAGAAGGATGAATGTTATGATGGAGCAAATTTAATCTGATTTTTCAATTTAGATACTATTTAAGTATAAGCAATGCCATATTCAATATTTTTTTTTCAATTTTCAATTTACCAATTAACACTCAAGGATATTTGCACAGCAGGAAAAGGATACTATCTAAAATCACAATTTAGGACATGAATATAATCGTGGAGGATAAGTCATGCTAGATAATAATATTCTGTGTCAGATCTCACCTCTGATTATCGCGTGATTTATTGTAGGAATTGTGTTAAAATTAGACTCTTTGACCACTATGTGCAGTTCTTATTGCTCAAACGCTGTACTTAGATATTATTTAATTGTTTATTATTATAATGTGAAATTCTCATGTGCACATCAACTGATAATTATATGAAATAAGTCTCTATATTTTTATGATCATCAACAGATGACATAGGGATTACTGATCTTTGAACGCGTGTATCTCACATTTTACTCTATGACCACCTTGACTTCTAGAAGCATATAGAAGTTCATTAAGGTGTTATATTAATTATGGTCCTAATTTACAGCTGATTTGAGATGGACGGTCTCACATACATAATGTATAAAACCAATATGATTATTTTTCATGTTGTTTTTGTTGTTGTTCTTGTTTATGCATAATATCACAAGAAAGATTAATGATCATTATATACACTTAGACGCTGCTTTGTCAATGTCTTCGTTGACAGGTCAGGGATGTTCTGTATTTTGGAAAAAGATGTGTCATTAACCACCTTAAGACTCGGTCACATATCAACGTATAGGGTACAAACGTACGCCTATAACCACATGATAACGGCTTAACCAAAATCGCTACCAATACTAATGCCAATAAGGAATCAATGTTGGAACCTTCAATCAGGATATCCATTATATAAAGAATCAAAATCTGTCGGTCACACTTGTTAATTTGTAAGTGATCGCTGCACGATCATTAGTTATCTTTAGTTTGCCATATAACAGATGTATGCATTGAAGCAAGCCTGCATATTGGTATCTTGTGAAATAATATATGTTATATGTATATTATCCGAAGTATTTCAACAAGTAGCAACTTAATAAACGCAATCTCTAATATAATGGTGTTCCTGGTTTTGCAAATGGAATCGCTCATCGGTAGAACTAATGGGCAGCGTCCCTGCGTTGGATTCATTTAGCAAATGATGTTACTTTAGTATGGCATGGTATTATTAGAAAAAACAACCATATATCACGCAATGAACTCTCGTAAACCATAACAGGGCATTGTGATGGATAAAATGAAAAAAAGGTATGACATTTGGTTTATTTTTACCGAAAGAAAAAGATTATCCGCTGAATATTTTACATTAGTGAATCACATTAAATTGCATTTCCATTCACATCATATTTGTGAAAACAACGCTTCTTATTCAATTTTTTTATATTTGCAATAGAAATAAGCTAAAACAATAAATTTTATTCAACAATATAGAAGACCTTGATTAGGGACAAGGATGCTAAAGATTGCGTTGTTTGATGGTTCCTACATTTTATTGGTTTGAATTTGCTGCTGTTAATGAGAGTATGTTTGCTTTTATGAACTGTTAACTTGGTTTAGCATTGCAATAATGTTGGTTTATAATTAAATAAAACATTGAATTCGCTGATAGACATTAGAAATGTATTTTTGAAACTTAATTTGTAAAGATGTGACAGCGCCTTTACCAAAAACACACTTTTCACATTACATTATCGTTAATGTATGATTCAATGACATATTTTGTTTTTATGAAACCACATGTATAATGTTATTTTTTTTTTCGCAAAGTCCATTTTTGTATATATAATAATGTTTTACCCGTACTACAAATTGATTCATGCAATTGTTTATATCAAATACAACAGTTACAATGTTTGCTAGAATTACGTTCTTATAAAGAATAGATCAAGATCGAAAGTCAATAGAAATAAAAGTTGATAAGTTCTAACCAAAATGTAAAAAATATTAACTAAAAGCATAGCATTTAAAAGATACAAAATTTGATTAAACCAAATTAATTCAACAGTTGTTCATGATAAGATAAGAAGGGTGTAATGTTTATGTAAACAAAAATATACCAAAGCTATATACAAGAAATAAAGAAAGAAAAAAATCAACCTTACCTTTTATTGGTCCTTATTGCTACAAAGACACAGCTGCGATAAATCCGACAAGGTGGTCCCGTGTTGTATTCAATAATGACTTTCTACAAACAGCACGTTTTATATATCCTTGTGGCGTACTACGAAATTTACGTTTACCGCCGGAACCAACACCTCTTCCTCCAGTAAGCCAAATGAAACTGACATACGCGTAACGGAAAGGGGATTACTGAGTAAGAAATGTTAATAGGGTAATTCAAAACATTTTTTAACTATACTTTTATTCTGTGTATTATTATTCGCAATTCTAAAGCACAATAATAATGTATGTAGAATACGTCAATATGCATGATCGATCTATGTATCCCAGCAAACACCAAACGTTTTTAAAACGTTTTCAAAACGTTTATAAAACATAATGACGTTATTAAAACGTTTTTAATACGTTTTTAAAACGTTATGTGTTTGCAGGGTAATACCTTGTTCGACTGTCTTAAAAATGAACATATGATAATATTAAAACAAAACAAAACCTTACATAATCCTGCTACATATATTCAAATTTTCGATTCAAATCAAATGTTTGATAGGCTGTTCAGTAAAATATAAACAAATATAAACAAACTTAACTGCCATGATAAAACTGAAAGTAGCAATTAGTAGTAAGTGAATGATCCCGTTTTGCTCAAAACTATGAAAACGAAATATTTGACACAACATTAAGTTAACTAAACAATAACGCAATTTAGAATATATAACGTCACATTATTTATAAAAAGATTATCTTTAGACAGTCTGATCTTGTTTTCACCACGAGGTATACATATGTATTAAGCTGCAAATCAGAGTCTACCCCTGCCCCGTACATATATATCCCACTTACCCGATATATCATGCTCAACACGTTTGCATTTAAATCAATTAGAGAAACATTTCTCCAAGTATATATATTTTTTAAAGCCAGGTAACAAATTCATATGGTTAAAGCATTAAAGAGGTATATGGTTAAAGCATTAAAGAGGTAGGTGGGTTACGATCGGATACATTTTAATGATTCCGGTGGAAAGGACGTGTTATAACAGTCCATAAATAAATTTTAGATGACTTATGTACTTCTAGGGTTTCATGAGTCGAATATTGATTGCCCTTCTTTTCAGCATAATTGAATATTATGGCGTGTTACAGGAGACATTTTAATGAAAATAAACATATTATTTACCATTTTTACCATTTAAAACACTAAATTGTGAGAATGGTAACAAAATCTTTAAAAAATCATTGATTTTATTTTAAGGCAAATATTGATTTTTAGGATATTTTTATAGTTGATGTTGACTCCCATCGTTCAAAAATATCATTGATTTTGAGCGTTAAAATCTTCGCAACGTTCTGTCAAAAGGTACGTACATTGTGACATACTAATATCATGTCTCAAACAATTCGATTGCGTAACAAGGTGTTTTCTTAATTGGAAAATGTTTCCGATATCTTCACATTAAGGTAATGCAACGAGAATTCTTATTATTTTCCGTAGTTACATTTGTGTGGTACATAATGATTTAATTAATTTTCACGGTTTTTCAAAACGTGAAACAAAGAAGAGACGGAAATACAATAATTATTTTCTAATTGAAAGCCAGTGTATTGTGTCAAGCTTTCGATCAATACGAGACTTGGAACCAGATAAACATTGTGTAGGGCATAATTAAATGCTCAGTTTGTTTGTTTTTTAACTCTTTTGATTTTAAAATGTTCGCATCAAACTCTTTGCTGAGTTTAGACACCAATTTCTGTTGCTATTTGGAATGACAAAGGTTTCGTTGAGATTGTTCACTCTAGAGTATCATAATCAAATCCAGCGCTGTGTTGTCGAGCATTACATTTTAAATTAAATACCGGAGAGCAACTTGTTATCCGAAATCATGAATAAAATATTGTTTTAGGGATGCAAATAAAACATGTCACAGCTTATATTCTATAAATATCCTTGTCATTGTCAATGTCATCCCTTGACAATCTAATAAATGTGTTAAGAAAGTTAAATGTGTGAAAAAGTACCCTGAAATGGTGAATTATTTAAGCAAAAGTAAAAGCTATGTTGTCAATTGAAAGACAACGTATAAGGTAATGTTTACAAAAATTAAGTTTTTGAATTTTACCGGTTTACCTTACGTATGTAATAGTTATATGATACATCTATATAAAAGCATTCCAACGCCCGACGTCAATGGAAATTGTGGTGTGGGTGGAGTATTGCATCACAACCCCCTGTCAGCTATATAAACATTACTGTCTAAAACATGGGATTTTGCATTCGAATTCGTGACAACTATTGTTATGCGCACGTCTGCAAACTTAATACGTGAATAGCATGCTTAAAATGTCTTGATTTAGTTCAGATTGATCTAGAGACGCCGCGTTCGGACAGATTTTATAGTTGTGGATGTAATAACAAAAGTAAGGAGGTTATGAAAATAAATATCTACGATTCACGATGTTAATAATATACTAGTATGTCAAATATATTCAGCAAGGTAGTTCATGGTGACTTCTGCATTGATTCTCAATAATGTGTCTTCCGTCTTGTTAAAATCATGATATTGATCACGTACCTGCGAGTTCCTTTAGGCACAGATGTTCAAAAACGGGGATTGCAAATTCTGTACAAATACAAAAGAAAATTGATATAATCTCAATTATATGTGTGAGTTGAAACCATTATTTGGATCATTATGTGTGAATAGCGCGGGGTTCTAAATCAATTACCATCAAATATTCATTTAGACTCCTTCATTTTTTTTAAACATACAACATGGTGATGCTGAAAATAAATATTGCAAATAAATACCACGGTGAAAGTAGAAGAATAATACATAACACATTATGATAAATAAAACGAGGAGCTTTTACCGTGGTAATTCTTTGCGAAAATTGTATAAGGAATGTTATTTAAACATTCACTTGGTTATATCAAACGTAAATTTGCGATACCGATGAGTCAAGAGGCTACGCACAGGTGACTTGAAAGTGTACACTCTAGTGACGCGGTTGGTCATTGAACTTTTTTGAAAGCCTTCTCAATAGATTGTGGAGTATAACAGAAGACTACACGTAATTGCCTGTTGGATTGTCTCGGCACCAACACAAACATTGCTTCAAACAAATGCAGCCGATCACCATCCCCGTTTTTAAAGATCTGTGCTTTAGGTGGCTCCTAGAATGGAGAAAATATTCGTTTTATCGCTTCTTAATCATGTTAATGGTAGTTAAAATCCGCCGATTTGACAAGTCACATATTTTATATTATATTTATAATCGTTGTTACAAATATGTGACTGTCCATCCCAAGCCAGCCGTAAATGCAGCCGCTTTCCATTTTCACTCTTCTAAATATTTGCAAAGACCATTTATAAGGATTCAAATGACATCTCATTGAACTTCACTCGATTTCCGGAAGTCAAGTTATGGACCGTCAAAGGTTTTTTCACTCGAAAAATCACTCTTTTAGAGTTGTGCAAAAGGTTCTTTTCCAACAAACATTTGTTATGTGTTAAGTTATTTTTATCACACTTACATTGGTCAAACCATTTTTTTGTGTGAGTTATCAATCTTTTACAGATTGGTCACTCAAACGACTCTTCGTAAAAGGGTGGTGTAAGTAACCAATCTTTAAAAGAGTGGCAATTGTTACTCTTACAAGGAGTGAAGCATAACTCTATAACTTCTTTACATTTTAGAGTGTATACAATCATTGTTATTAATATTATTTGATTATATTCTTTATTTATGTCAAAACGACGCAAAGTTGTTTTCAAGATTGTTGGTATAATAAATTACAGATTGATAAAAAATAGATATATCGAGGTTGAGAGCCTCAAGGCCGTATTTGAAAGTCAACAATCCCTTGTATAAACCGTTTTACATCTGACGAATAATCTATTACATGTGGGCTCTGTCACACGTAAACGTATAGAGCCAAATGTACACATAACGTGCCAAATATCTTTTATGCAATTGCTGTTCGTCATGTGTCCTTTAGTAGTACGTTCAATAATGTATGCAGTATATTGTTTGGAAATTTAATATAAACAGCATAACAGACCTTATTATTCAAGACAATAAATATCATAATCAAAAAAACATCAATAGAACTTGTTGCGTAGGTGGAAGTTTCACATTGCATCACAGACTCGTGGGGAAAAATAGATCTTGGTATTTCATGAAGGAAGATTTATTCAAGTGTTTAAATCTTTCATCAGTGACGGATTTAAGAGTCAGCAAGACCGCCCCCCCCCTAAAAAACTACCCTCAGC
>JXSR01S007262.1:13910-27642 GCA_000969725.1 Ophiothrix spiculata | reverse complement strand
GTTCGAAGTCCGAACTATCCGACAGGTCACATCGAGAAAAAAAAAATCTAGCGACCGAGTTGTCCTGGTATTCTCCCGGTATATACCCGGGAAATGAAAATTAAATTGCTCATTAAAAGCTCATTTGCATAGGCTCTGCTGCCTGACTGGAAGAAGGGGCCATTAATGAATGCCAAATCTTGCCAAGTTTGGGCTCAGATCATAATGTAATTAGTTGCTTTCTTAACTTTGATAAGCCTCGACGCGACCTGACAAAGTTCAAACTCGTGTCAGAAATATCAAGGGTATGAACAAAGTAGCATTTGCCTCTGATCTGTCATCACGCCTTGGTGATCTGGATCTTGGCGAGATCTCGGCTGATGGGATGCTTCAGGGGTATGACACAGTAATTTCTAATGTGTTGGACACTCTTGCACCTTCCCAGCTGCGATCACGCAGTACAAGGTCCACGTCACGCAGAAAATATGAACGGAAATGGCTTAAAAGCAAATGTATTAATGACCATATTAACTATGTTGAGCAAACAAGGATTACAAGTAAATTGATTCAAACTGCAAAGGAACAATATTTTCAAGAAAACTCAATAATTCTGATAGTAAAAATAGGTTCTCGATCTTGGATAAACTGTTGAACAAAACTGTTAAACATCTCCCTGAGTGTGATGATATGAATGTTTTATGCAATGAATTTGCTAGAATTTTTAACCAGAAAGTTGCCATGATTAGAAATAATCTTGACTTGCCATCTGATCCCAAATGTGACAGCACATCACCAATTGAGTACTGTAAAGGTCGTGCTGTAGAGGTCATGTCTGATTTTTCTGAAGTTAGTGCTGATGATGTATGTAAACTAGTTCAATCGATGCCATCAAAATCTTGCCAACTCGATACAGTATCCATGAGTGTTTTCAAAGATAACATTGAGTGTGTAGTTAAACTATTAACTGAAATAATAAACAATTCTCTTAGCAGTGGCACTGTACCTTGAAAGCTCCGTGAAGCTATTGTGAAACCTATTCTTAAGAAGCAGACATTAGACAAAGAGGTTTTAAAGAACTATCGGCCTGTGTCAAATGTCAATTACATCTCCAAAATACTTGAGAAAATCGTCTGCTGTCAAATTTAACAAGGTCGTCTAAAAAACTTGTCTCGTTGGCGGCAGGATAAAAGTTTGGAGCAAGACCTGATTCTGGGGGGGGGGGTATGAAAAACTTACAACCTCCCACTTCGATCATCTAATGGTGCGTCCCTGAATGAGGTGTTTATTTTTGTAAACAAAATATTCCATTAATTCAAGAATTTTTCGGACCATATCTCTTCAACGAAACATAATATAGGCGTGAAAAGTTACAGGGGTTATGATAAAAATGCGCTTTCATGTGGTATCAAAATCTCCAGTTTGATTTGGTGAGTGAAAGTGATCGGAACACACACCTTTAAAAAGGTCGTGTACTCACAACATGGCAGCACGGCGGCCTACAACAAAGTCAAAACATTTCCTGTCCAGAAGTATAGGTCAGTGTGTGCTACACGTGGGAATATTGTCTTTGTTTTGCAAATGAATTTGTCTTCCGGCAGCTCGAAATTTAGTCAGTGGTTCGCTTCCGTCAAAATCAAGCATACAATTTATTCCGTAACAAAAATAAGGTAATGGGGCATCGGGTACCACAGCACCGATTTCAACTAAATTTCGAGCTGTGAAAAGACACATTCTTTGCAAATTATCATCGTAGCCTTTCACACAGTCGAATGTATTGTGTAAATTTAAGTTTTGACATTAAAATTCCACTATTTTTTGTAAATTTTTGTTTTATCTTCTACATAAAAAGTATAACTACAATAATATTCAGCTTTAATGGTCTTTACTCAATCTCTTTGCATTTTTACTTCTTAGTCTATTACGAAGTTTCCCAAATCCAGATTCAAATATGTCTCGTTTGTTCGCCAACAAGACAAAAACATCTTGATAGCAACCGTCTTTTGGAACCCTGTCAATCAGCATAGAGGGCTCTTCATAGCACCGAGGCGGCCATCCTTCGTGTTAAGACTGATATTATAAATGCCATTGATAATAG
Source organism: Ophiothrix spiculata (assembly GCA_000969725.1). Lineage (NCBI taxonomy): Eukaryota > Metazoa > Echinodermata > Ophiuroidea > Amphilepidida > Ophiotrichidae > Ophiothrix > Ophiothrix spiculata. Next base: position 25,568 of record JXSR01S007262.1, on the reverse strand, counting down.
ACAATCTGTTGCGGTCGTACTATTGGATCTATCGGCCGCGTTTGACACGGTCGACCACCGTATTTTGTTAAATCGGCTTCATAGTACCTACAGCATAGATGGTAAAGTTCTCAAATGGATTGCTTCTTACCTCAGTGACCGCTCATTTCGCGTTTGCATTAACAATTCATCTTCGTCGAGTCAACCTCTGAGATAAGGGATTCCTCAGGGATCTGTGGTTGGTCCTTTGTTCTTTGTTCTATATACATGTTGCATCGGTACAATCATCCGCAAATACAATATTCACCATCATATGTACGCGGATGATGTCCAGCTTTATCTGCCATTCGATCCCAAAGAAAAAGATGGTGCTCAGAATGCAACTGAACTGTTATCTAAATGTGTCGCTGAAATTATGAAAATCAATAAAATGAAACTGAATGACGAAAAAACAAAGTTTTTTATTGCTTCATCTGTGTTTAACTCTAAGTTTGTGAAAAATATGACAATTAACATTGGAAACAGTGTTATTTCGCAGTCCCAAACCATCAGAAATCTTGGTGTGATATTCGACAGTTGTATGACTATGTCGGATCACGTGAAATAAGTTATCAAAACCACCAATTTCCACCTCCGCAACATATACACAATTCTTCGTTTCATCACGGTTGGAATTTGCCACCACCTTGCGCGTTCTCTGATTTTATCACGTATAGACTATGCCAACTTTACACTCTACGGTTTATCTGCCAAGGATCAGAAGAAGCTTCAAGTTATCCAAAACAGAGCTGCCAAAGTCATTTTCAGATTAAGTAGGCATCCATCCCCTGGAAAAAAATCGAGTACAAAAATAGTACAACATTCCTGAGGTGCACATTTGGAACACAGTTATAGTACAGTTTTAGTTCAAATATAGTACAAATTTGTGTGCTATAAATGTACTAAAACTGTATACTATAACTGTGTTCCAAATGTGCACCTCAGGAATGTTGTACTATTTTTGTACTCGATTTTTTCCAGGGGATCATCACCACTTCTCAAAGAACTTCATTGGCTCCCTGTAGGGTCTCGCATAGCCATCAAAATCCTGCTTCTCATATACAAAAGTTTTCATGGACATTTGCCATCATACCTGTGTGATCTTTTCACTTGTTATACTCCCAGATTTGAAGGTCTTCGATCTGGTGCTGATGGATTTCTACTTGTTGTTCCGCGGACACATCAGATAACATATGGTGACAAGAGCGTCAGTGCTGCTGCTCCTCGTCAATGCAACTCAATCACAGCTTTCAAAAAAGCCTTGAAGACTCATCTTTTCCCATCGTAATTTTTTCCCCTCCATATCTCATTCAGATGGCACTGTTCTCTGGCACTTTCATTTTGTGTATTTTTATGATATTGATGTATTTTAAGAGTTGCATATTTAAGTTGTAGTTGTAAGTATTTTTATTCATTGTTGTGCAGCGCTTTCACCTTATTGATATCAATAAATCATAATGCCTGTTATTATTCAATTATAAAAAGTAAATCATTAAAACGATTGTTTTGCGCCCGTTTAGTGTGCGCAGAACATGGGTTAAATGTAGTTTATTAATGCATTGCTGGGTAATACGATACGTATTTGTAAGTAGCGTACGACACGGTATAGCACTGTTAAAAGTTGAATGGAGTAAACTCACGACTTAAATATTAAATGGATTGAATAAACAATGACACGTGATGTACAATCATCCAATCAATCTACTAACTAAGGTGCTATATAAAACATCATAATTATTATGTTTTTGGCACAGGAGAACCTGATCTAGACCCACGGATAACAAGAGGATTTTTTCCCCGTTGTAAAGACTATTCAACCAGAATTCAGCTCGCTGAAATATCGCTTATTTTATTGTTTTTTAATTCATGAAAAATACAGGAAAGGCAGTTTTTTTACATGCATATGAATATTCATGAGTTCAGATGCCCTTGTTTAAAAAGCCTATAAACTCGCCAATGTAGCATATAATCTCAAACCAAACTCGCATTTGGAAGCATAAATTTTATGAAAACGTTTTGAAATAAAAAAAAATGAAAATATTGTAAATATAAATGTCTTTTCGTGTGATTTTGCGAGTGTTTATTTTCCTTTAGCGAGGTCAAATTAGGTCTTTGCTGCGTTTTACCTAAAATCTACGGTTTTGGACTTAATATATTTTAGCAACTTTGTCAAAGGAGAGCGACAACACTTCTTTAACAGATCTATTAAGAAAATCCCGGTAGTTTTGGGTAAAACACGACTCACGTAAGAAAATGTGACAATTGGTCCAATGAGGTCAAATAAAACATTAAATTTCTTCGCAAAATATCATATAACCCCCGAAGTGATCAATTACGCGGCACTCGCTTTTGGTGCGAGAGGTCCCAGTTTCGAATCCCGTGGGCGCCTTCTTTTTTCTTTTTCATTTGAAAACAAAGTATTATTTTTTTCATGTATTAGATTGGTATTCATTCAATAAACTACTTTTACTAAAGAATTTCTTTAGATAAACATGATAAAATCATTTCCCTATAGCCCGTAAATAACATCCACACTGAATGCACATGTACCAGTCAAGCTCGGAGTTGGTACACGTGCGTGGTATGGTAAGTGACGCCAGGTTTGCCTAGATATAGCCCCAGACCTCCGAAAGGTGTGATTTGTCGTTGTATTCGCTGTATTATCGGGACAATGAGATGACCGACATCTTGCCCTTTTCATACGTCTAATTGAATTGACATTTTCATCGTTTTTGTAACTGATTTTTACAGTCTTACAGTAAGATATATATTTCAAATTTCATGAATGTGAGGTCTGATATCTCAACTTGCAGTTTTTATTAGACAATTCACATACAAGTTGGTAAAACAAGCTACACGTAAGAAGACGTGACCTCATGACTTTAAAAGCTGAAAATTGGCTATTTTGTTTAAAATGTAATAGAATGAAGATTTTTTTATCCCTAACAGTCAAACAAAGGCAGGCTTTATTGGAAAAACTCGTAACTATTTTAATCCAAATCGCCATTTTTTATTTGCAATAAACCCCTTGTGATTATAGGGGTTCGAAGTCCGAACTATCTGACGTCAGGTCACGTCAAGAAAAAACAATCTAGCGACCAAGTTTTCCTGATATTCACTTGGGATATACCCGGGAAATGAAAATTAAATTTCCTCTAATGAGCTCATTTGAGGTCCTAAGTATTGGTTGTATTCATGAAACACACAATGAAATGGCCATATAATCAGAAACACGCTTTCTGTGTTTTGTTATTTAAAAGTAGAGCTCATATTCTGGGCGGTAAATGAAATGTTTTGTTCCAAAATAAGAATTGAGCTAATGGAAATGCAAATACAAAGTACTGCTCGTTGTTATTGATGAAAAGTAATATAAGATCAATGGGAACTGTCAATTCAAATCAAAAAACGGCACACCTCAAAATTGATTTTCTTAGAAAAAAAATGATAATCATGAAAAAAATCGTATCAAAAAATGAAAAGGCTGATTTTGGACTATTAATTAACCCAACATACAGATAGGTTAATCTTGCAATATCAATTATATCGATATGTTAAAGGTATTTTCTTAAATTTGTTTTGATACTCAAGTTAACCCTCGTCTAACCAAGCCTTTTTGTAACACGTCTAACCATTTTTGTTTAGAACAGAACCATCTATGAACTTGGTTTTACTATCAATAGATAGTTATGGTCCTCCCCTATCCAACGATAACAAGATCACAAAAATTGGCCAAAGCGTTATAAAGATCTTTTCGGTCGAATAATTTGAATTTTGGCAAAAATGGCCACCAATATCAAAAGTTTTCTAAATAACGGCATTTCATCGGCTTTTTGTAAATAAAGAATGGAAATGATAATTCTAACATGCCCTGCAAGTTTCAGCATCATAGCATGCATATATCTTTTCAAAATGGCGATTTAAAATTGTCCATACGTTGCTTTTGCGTTTTTATGCTTCTTTTCTTTTCTTCTTTTTGACCTTTTTGACCACTGATATGAAGGCCATTAATAAATGGTTGATTGACAACCAACTTTCTTTACATGCTGGAAAAACTGAATTGATCCCGTTCGGCTCAAAAAGAAAGTTGAATAAGGTCACTAACTTCCAAGTTCATTTTGATGATCATTTAATCAAACCCACTGATTCAGTTAAGTATCTTGGAGCTTCTCTTGACCAACATCTGTCGGGTGAACCAATGGTTGATTCCATCGTTAAAAAGGCTTTTGGCAGATTGAAATTTTTGTACAGACATTCCAAACTCTTTAATCAGAAACTTCGCAAAGATCTTTGTTCCTCTCTAATCCAATGTTATCTGGATTATTGTTCTGCAGCCTGGTACACAGGCCTCACCAAAATGTACAAACAAAAACTGCAAGTTCTCCAAAACAAAATGGTAAGGTTCATCCTGGAACTCCTGGACATGTCTCCTAGAGACCATGTTGGCCAGACGCAGCTCCAATCTGTCAAGTTTTTAGATTTGCAAAACAGAACCAAACAATTACGGCTAAATCATATGCATAATGTCTTCTATGCTACAGGACCAACTTACTTTAATCAATTCTTTACCAAAACATCTGCAATACATTCATACCGCACCAGAGCCAATGCATTACATTTTTGGGTGCCGAGAGTTAAGAGTTTGACCATCAAATCGTTCTTTTATCAATCAACGCTCGACTGGAACTCTCTTCCATCAGATATCAAACTCATTCACGATAAACAAACCTTCAAACAAGCGGTTAAGAAAAACCTCAGTGATAACGCATTGACCCATGAGCAGGCAGCTTATGTCTAGTCTTATTTCCACTGGTTGTCCCTCCTTCTTGTCATTGTCCTTGTTTGTTTTTGTGTCGGACCCCATTGGAAATAAGTCTGCATAGGTAGCCAGACTTAATGAGTCATCCGTGCACATTTCGAATTTGGTGTTTGATTTTATACTGTATTGTTTTTTGTAAATTTGTACCATTGTATCTCTATTATTATTGTTTATTGTTCTCCGGAATGTGCTGAATAAATAACAAACAAACAAACAAACCTTTTTTAATATTCATCAATTATCATTGAAGACTGACTAACCGTTTTGAAGGTTTACAAATGTTTTAAAGGGTCTTTATGCAGAAATATTTAAAACCTCAAAATATTTATAATTCACGTTACCATGCTTACCATGGTAAAAAACATTTTGTCAATGCCATTTGCATAAAACGAATGTTAAACAAACGTGACCTAGCACTGGAGGCTACTTAATTTTAAAATCCATATGTTAAATGTCAGCTAAATATAAGCCATTTTAAAATCCTTCAATTAAAACCAATTAGATGATCATGTTGCAAAAGAATGATTCCATTAAGGCTACATGACATAAACTGTTCAGAAAAATGAGAATCGGAATTGGGTTTTGAATAGAAATAAGGTCTCCACTTCCTTTGTTGGGACTCTAACCATGACATATGGCGCGGGTCGGGTTAGCCATGCATAACGAAGCGATGGAATAACCACTGAGCAAACTGGGCAGCCTTGAGATCGTGAACTGAAATCTAAAACATAAACATTACAATGCCATATTTGTCTTTTGTTTACATAAAGAATTCAATTTTTGCCTCGGTGAAATGCTCAATTTGCAAGTTAATCATAAGAATGGTCATATCAGACGGATACAACGGTATGGTAAGACTTGCAATACAGAGATCAAACGGAGAGATCTCGGGGTCGTATTGCCCAGTCGTTTTCAGGCAAGGCGAGTTTACTTCATTGTCATTTAAAATCAACACCACGTATCTATGCAATATTGTTTATAATTCAATGAGAAATATTAGCTTTCAGTCTGTGAAAGTTTGAAGACAATCGCATTGTTCAGATCATTGTGAAACTTCAAGGTTTAGGCGAAAAGGGCCGTCAAGTTTTTCGAAGCAATCTGTTGATTTTGCACTTGTTCGTTGACAAAAGTCACTAGTAAAGGTTTATGTATAATTTAGAGACATTATACCTCACGTTCGCTAAACTTTGTGATAAAAAAATCTTACATGTGTTAAAATTTTCAAAAATCGCAGTAAACATGACATTCCCCCGTCCCCTTATTAAGTGTTGGCTGCATTGTTAAAAGACACATTAAATTTACTTGTAGTTTCGTTAAATAGGTTTTTGTTTTCATAACCATGGTGATGACTGGCTCTGATTGGTTAATTTGTTGTGTTTGTTGCTTGATAATGTCAAATTTGTAGAAAAGGTAGTATTTTTCTTCATTATACAAATTGCAAAAAGCTTTCTTATTGGATTAAGATTTGTCCTTGGTGATATTTTTTTCTAATTTCTATTCACTTATATAGTGCGAGCATAGCAAATGTTGTGTTGGAAATGGACGTTTGACGTCTGCTCAATTTACACACGAGCGAACAAAACTGTGTCTATAGTTACTACTTCTGCATCATATAAACACAGACATATTAACTCCAGAGAGACAAAATACCTCATTAGAATATAATCGGCGTGCAGAGTCACATTAAATGGATACGTAGCTGACAAACTTGTTATATAAAAAACAAGAACATCGATTATCAGGCTACGTTTTGAACCACTTTATTGCAACATTCGCGATAATGTCTTTAGAAGCAAATGTATCAAATGTAGTCTGTAAATCACTGAATACTCTTATCAGACGAAGACGCGTACCTCGGGCTCTACAGCAGTTTTGAAACTGTTATCGTAATCGGAATATTACCAATCGTGGGATTTCTTGGTCTTTTTGCCAACTTGGTATTTCAAATTGCTGTTATTAAAAATCCTGATTTACAAACCAAAACAAACTATTACCTCTTTTGCTTGTCTGTGTTTGACGAGATAATTATTATTGGGGGAAACTTTGTTTGGTTCCTTGGTTCCTATATGGTGTCCCCTGTAAGCTACGCAGTGCCGTTTCAGAATTGTTGGCTGATAGGTGTCATTCTTAATGCATGCATCGTTGGCTCGCTCGGTTTGGTCACTCTCGTTGCTTTTGATCGATATATAGCGTTGTGTCACCCAGTTATTTACCGCAATAAGTTTACTGTTGCTTTAACCAAGAAAATAATACTTGGAAATATTATCATATCCGTGCTTTTCAGTTCTGGTTTTCAACGCTGGGGAAGGAACCTAACCTTGTGTATCATTTGGCCTGAAGGAGAACAATACACACATTTTCCAAAGACCATCAACACTTGTGGTGCGGTGTATGACTTTCCATTAGCTGATATTGTGTTTTTCGATATCCCGTTTTATGTAGCTCTGACTGTAAACATCTACATGTATATCATGATCGTCAAAAAGTTATTTGGCATGAGTGCTATCGGCAGTTCCAACGAATCAAGCAATGTGCGTCAACAAGTGGCGCGTGTCTTGATAGCAAACGCAGTGGTCTTTGCGTTTTGTCAAATTCCGTATCGCGTTATTTCCATCAATGATCTAATGACATACATAAATGGAAGTGGAATGCTTAGTCCCATTGACTATGAAAAAGCTTTGATTCTCGGACGAATGTTCTTGGTTTTAAATTCTTGCATTAATCCATACTTATACGGATTGACGAGCAAATTTTATCGGCAAGGTATGAAGAAGGTGTTTTTCGGGAGTTGTCAGAGGAAACGGGATGAAAAAGAGATGTCTCTTACCATCAGCTCAGCAGTGTCTATTAATGGGCCTAAAAGAGAGTCATCGGGAACGTATCATACAGATCATGCTATCTATATAAATCCTGTCTTGAACGGAGACAAACCAGATAAATAAACGAGTTTATGTTAATCACATTAAAGAGGTGGTCACAATCCGCAATTGGTTTTGTTGTTGTTGTTGTTCGTACGTTTTTTGAGAGGCCACGTTCTAGGGTTTTTCCCCTTAAAACGTGGAAACGCAGTGAGGACACACGTTGATCACACGATGTAAGTACGTTGTATGCACGACACGCCTGACCGTTAGTGGTTGAGCGCATCGTATGTAGCGCACGTTGTAAGTACCTAATATACATCGGGCATGTAAAATACTAACACCTTGTGACTACCACGATATTGTAAGAAAAACGCACTCAGCACGTTCTGATGTTAATAATCGGTAGCCCGAACATAGCCAGCAGAGAAAGTTTCTCCCTGGGAGTTCCTCAGCCCATGCACTAAAACTTCTACGTCGTGTCTGCATGCTCTAACATTCGTACGATATAGGTACCTACAACGTACGTGTCGCACGATTTTGCCTACGTTTTTGCACCCAGATCGCACAAACGGGCACGTGCGACGGGTTGTAACCACTGCTTAACTCTTGTCGTGACGTATGGCACTTGTAGTGTAACGGCAAGCTAAAAACCGTGAACATTTCATTCTTGTAATTGTGTGGCGCTGGTTGTAATGAATGGTGTTAAAAGTGTGTTTGTAATGTATGGTGTTAAAAGTGTGTTAGATCGGTTTGACTGAAAATAAAAATAAAAGTAGAATAAGACATTTTATATGAGATTTACAGGCATTGAGGCGCTTTTAAACATTTTTACATTAATGAGGTAACGGTGTATATAAAATACTAACACCTTGTGACTACCACGTTATTGTAAGGAAAACGCACTCAACACGTTCTGATGTTAATAATCGGTAGCCCGAAAATAGCCAGCAAAGGAAATTTCTCATTGACTAAAACTGCTAGGTTGTGTCTGCGTGCTCTAAAATCCATACGATGTCGGTACCTACAACGTACGTGTCGTATAATTTTGCCTACGTTTTTGCACCCAGATAGCACAAACGGGCACGTGCGACGGGTTGTGACCACTGCTTAACTCTTGTCGTGACGTATGGCACTTGTAGTGTAACGGCAAGCTAAAAACCGTGAACATTTCATTCTTGTAATTGTGTGGCACTGGGCGCGCTACACTGACAATAAACAGTGATCATATCAGTATACCCTTGTGTACGGCGGACGTTTCCTATGATCTGCCAGCAACAATGAACATTGATTCTTATAGACCATATCTATAATTGACATACCCCCGCCGTTGATGGGGTAAATTATTATAATCGGACGGGGAATCGGAACTCAGAACGAGCCCAAGTATGATAAATACACTACTTGATCTTGCTCGGAGTTCCGTTCCCCGTCCGATTCTGTGGATTTACCCCATCAACGGCGGGAGTATGTCAATTATAGATATGGTCATACAGGTTGTAATGAATGGTGTTAAAGTGTGTTAGATCGGTTTGACTGAAAATAAAAAATAAAAGTAGAATGAGACACTTTATATAAGATTTACAGGTATTGAGGCGATTTTAGTAATTTTTGAATTAATGAGGTAGCGGTGTAATAATAATAATAATAATAATAATAATATAACGGTGCTTATGAAGCGCCTAACACCTGAGTCTCTAAGCGCTATACAAACATCTAAACAGTTATATACAAAGACATAAGTGGGTGATTTTATCAGCACGTGTTATTACATCCCTAAGAAAGCGTGATAAAATACGTGTTTGGCCCAGTTTAAGGCTAAAATGGTGCTGACGATCCCCTTGTTCCGGTGTAATAATAATGACCAGTGCTTTGTATCCACTGGAAAATGCCGGAATTATTATTGTTTGACTTCCACTTATTCACGCGCAAACAACAAAAACGTTTCTCTGATTAATTACACTTCTCCTTTTACTGAAACATATATCATATATATAGTAGGCATCAAGAAAGGACGTTAGAATATCTTACTATGCTGCTGCATTATTTGATACATATTTGGGTCAAACTTAAACCAGAAAATAGGTTAATTGTCGACATTTGAAATATATATTTCCAACATTGGCAACGATGGCTTTAGAAAGAAACATATCAAATATATCTATGAATCGGTGCATGTCTCTATTAGAAGAAGACGCTTACTTGTGGCTCTACAGCACTTTTGAAACCGTCATCGTTCTTGGTATACTACCTATCGCCGGAGTTTTTGGTCTTATTGCAAACGTGGTATTCCAAATTGCTGTTATTAAGAATCCAGATTTACAAACAAAAACAAACTATTACCTTTTTTGCCTTTCAATCGTCGACGAGATAATTATTATTATTGGAGATTTCGTTTGGTTTCTTGGATCATACATGGCGTCCCCTGTAAGCTTCGCAGTGCCGTTTCAGAACTGTTGGTTGATTGTCGGTATTATCAATGCATGCATTATTAGTTCGTTCAGTTTAGTCACTCACGTTGCCTTTGACCGATACATAGCATTGTGTCACTCAGTTATGTACCGCAATAAATTTACCATTGCCCTGACCAAGAAAATAATCTTTGGAAATATCATTACATGCATGTTTTTCAGTTTTGGTTATCAACGCTGGGGTAGGAACCGAACCTTGTGTGTTATATGGCCAGAAGGAGGACAATACGCAAGCCTTCCTACGGTTATCAACACTTGTGGTGCGGTGTATCACTTTCCGTTAGCTGATATTGTATTTTTTGATATACCGTTCTATTTAGCTCTGATTTTTAACATCTATATGTATATATTTATCATCAAAAAGATATCAGGCATGGGAGCTATCGGAAGTTCCAGTGAGTTAGGCAATATGCGTCAACAAGTTGCGCGTGTCCTGATAGCAAACGCAGTGGTCTTTGCTTTGTGTCAAATACCGTATCGAGTTATTTCGATCAATGATCTTATTGAATACATGAGTGGAAGCGGAATTGTCACTCCTCGAGGTTATGAGAACGCTCTGATTCTCGGACGAATGTTCTTGGTTTTCAATTCTTGTATTAATCCATACTTATACGGACTGACGAGTAAATTTTACCGGCAAGGCATGAAGAAGGTGTTTTTTGGAAATTGTAAAAGGAATCGAACTGAAAATCAGATGTCACATATCTGTAACGCAGCAGTGTCCATTAATGGAGCTAAAGCAGAGTCAATAGGAGTTAATCTAACTGATCATGCTATCTACATAAACCCTGTTTTGAACAGAAACAAACCAGATAAATAACCGTATTTATTAAGAACAAAACCAGTGGGATTTTTTCTACACATGGTCCACTTTGATGGGCGGGATTTTTCCAGGTCATTATGAACTTAATTGATTCAATGAGCTCTGAATGTAAAAAAATAACCAAACGCAAGGCAGAGTTATTTAAAAATGTTAGTTTATAAGTGATATGATTTGATTAGATTAGGTTTTATTCAGCATATCATACAGTCAATAAAAACAATTTTATTGACATAATTTTATATAAATCTTTACAATAAACACAATAATATTTAATAATAATAACATATCGCATTTATACATAGCCTAAATAACTCTAAGTGCTAAAACAAGGAAAGAACAAAAACAGAAAAAAACAACAACTTATAAATCAGGAAATACTTGCCGAAATAGGTATGTGTTTAACTCTCGTTTGTGCAACAAGTTTGAGGAGTTGCGTAGACTGATTGGAAGAGAGTTCAAAAACAGTCGGGGCAGCAAACGTTTACGGACTGCCTTCAAATTAACTCGTGGAACAACAAGAAAGTAAGGCTTAACTGAGTTTTATTAGGGATGTCAGTTAGTGTAGAAAAATCCGTGCTGGGTTGAAATTTTTGTTCAAGTACCTTAACTTTAGACTCCTCAATGACGGGTTCAATAATGTTTAAAATAATTAAAAATGTACCTATTGAAAAA
>JXSR01S007258.1:30346-43412 GCA_000969725.1 Ophiothrix spiculata | reverse complement strand
ACAAAAAATTCGCCCAAATAAAACAAAAATATTAAAATATGGCAATTTTTAGCTTCAAAACATTACTCAGAGTATATGTGCATGTGTATTGCCGCACTTACCAACTCGGAAACTAGCGCGTACTGGTACGCGTGGACGGCGCGTGGACCAGACACCTTAAATGTATGCTTGGCATGTCATGCTTTGACGAATCATATGCTACTCTACTTCTGGATGCTGTATGAATGTGAAACATCACACTGAAGTGGTCAAGGGGAGGGGGTTCCATATGGACCCAACATTTGGTTTTTGTGCGTCCAGGGCAAAAAGCGAAGTAATTTTTCATCGCCCTTCTATGTATTTGTCTAACTTTACTACCATACGCTTAACTTGGTGTCAAATAAATTCAAATCGACCCACCCCTTCCCATGCTAATTAGCATAAATAAGCATTTCCGAGGGCGCTCTTCAAATTTGTTTTGCCCATAAAATCTTAACCGAATAATTTTCGTCAACTTTTATTTCAGGAATGTATTTGTACTTACATACTGCAAATATGAGTCAAGTTTGATTGAAAAATTCCATTGGGAAGTGAGTTTTCAAATTTTTGGTGGGAAAATTTTGAAGGAACACAACAAATTGGTATTTTGCGTGCCATTTTGACACGGTTTGTCCGATTTTCATTTTTTTTTTCTTTGTTATAGTTCTTTTGAAGTACTTTATTTGTGACCAGAGTTTCAATGTAAAATGCCTTTGCGAAAGCGCTTTTTCGGTGTTGGACCCCCCTCCTTGACCACTAACAGGCATGTGGCAGACCTTAACCACATAAGTGTTAAAGATGAAGATATTTTCTTTTAATTTTGAATCTGCATTAAAACCAATTTGACCATGGGGCGGCTGTACTGGAGGTTTGTGGTGGATGATCACATATGAGCATATATCCCAACAATGTCAAACAACAGAAAGCAACTCATATGTGATGGCTCGCCCCGAAAAGAGGTACTTTGCAACAGAACACTTTTCAAGAAACTAGTGAAAATAGGTAGCAAAAAAATAAAGAAAATAATAAGAATTTCCAGCAGATTTTTCGTTGTAAAATTTGATCGCCTTGATCAATTTCAACAAGGTTTCATTTTAAAGCTTAAAGAATGCTGTAGCAGATGAAATGATAAAATCATAATTGATATCATCTGCAAAGTCCCCCCCCCCCTTTCGGGATGAGCCATCACATATTTGTATTCTTTTTTTACAGGGTATCAAACCAACTCAAATCATATACCAATCCTAAACCAGAAGATAATCTCCTTCTGGACACCCTTATTGCAGCTGTTACACTCACTGAACATCACCCCTCTGTTATTGGCTGCTCTTCTGAAAGAGCTAGCCAAGTTTACACTACCTGGTAATGAAGTGGCAGACTACCTGATGGGATGGGTGGTGTTAATTGCAACGGAAGCGGGTAAAGGGTATCAACCATTGATGAGTTCAGGTAAGATCAGAGAGTCTATATATAATGGGAGATGAAACTCCCATATTGAAAAATGTCACGACCCAGTTCATGAAAATAGGACCGATTTGCTACAATAATCAGCTGATTATTTTAGCAAATTGGTCCTATAAGTAAATACAAGCCCGTTTACGCCAGCCTGATTGGCTAGTATAAATTAATTCCACGCGTATAATACAATGACCCGAGCGTGGATTATACTACTTTTGTCTGTTGGCTTGGGAATATGAGTTTCACGGCCCTGGTAAGATCAGATTAGTTCAGATAAAATTCATTGGGATCAAATTGAGCCTTGTTTTTATTTCACTGCCAAAATTATTTCACATCATTCTAAAGAGCAATTCCAATTGAAACTGATGTTTTAATTTTACTTAGGGGCAGTGTTCCAGCTAAGGATTTTGAATTTGCACCAAAGCTGCATAAAAGAAAAAAATACATCTCGACATTGCCATTTTCGGAAACATGAGCTCAAAAATGAGAGTAATTTTGAATATAAATCTGAATAAAATGCAAGAAGTGAATGTTGTGTATAACCAAAACCCTATATTTGACTTTTTGTTTTGGGAACCCCTTGCGCAAATTTTTTGAGCTACTGCGCCAATTTTGCGACATACAGCCTTAATTATAATACAGGAACACTGCCTAGGATCACTTAAAAAGTCAACCGGCAGATGACCACCCAAAAACACTGGTTCTGGCCACAATCATAGAAACATGTGTTGAGACACTTCGTTGGTCATGTTTAAATTTGCTCCCCTCTGCCCCTTGTACAATGTTGACAGATACCATGTCATCAAATCATTTGTTATACCTCTCAACATTGTTTGATGGGGGCTGGGAAGGATATGATTTTGTAAAGGGTTCAACCTGAACATACAACTTTCTTAGAAGTTGATTGTCTAAATTCAGCCAAAGTTAGAAGGAAAGTTAGCCTGAAATATACTCGCATGTACCAACACAAATTTTCCATGATTGCAGTTGCTATTATTCTGAACAATTGCAACCGGCCAGAGGCGCCAGTTCCAGATGGTCAATTACCGGATGAGTTTTGAAGCGGCCCTTAACACAGCTACCCAAGGCAACTGAGGGTAAATGTGTTAGGGGCCGCTTCAACTACCGGATAAGTTTTGAAGCGGCCCCTAACACAGCTACCCAAGGCAACTGAGGGTAAATGTGTTAGGAGCCTCTTCAACTACCGGATAAGTTTTGAAGCGGCCCCTAACACAGCTACCCAAGGCAACTGAGGGTAAATGTGTAAGGAGCCGCTTCAACTACCGGTTGAGTTTTGAAGCAGCCCGCAACTCAGCTACCCAAGGCAACTGAGGGTAAATGTGTTAGGTGCCGCTTCAACTACCGGATGAGTTTTGAAGCAGCCCCCAACGCAGCTACCCAAGGCAACTGAGGGTAAATGTGTTAGGGGCTGTTTCAACTACTGGATGAGTTTTGAAGCGGTCCCTAATGCAGCTACCCAAGGCAACTGAGGGTGAATGTGTTAGGGGCCGCTTCAACTACTGGATGAGTTTTGAAGTGGCCCTTAAGTCAGCTACCCAAGGCAACTGAGGGTAAATGTGTAAGGAGCCGCTTCAACTACCGGATGAGTTTTGAAGCAGCCCGCAACTCAGCTACCCAAGGCAACTGAGGGTAAATGTGTTAGGTGCCGCTTCAACTACCGGATAATTTTTTGAAGCGGTCCCTAACACAGCTACCCAAGGCAACTGAGGGTAAATGTGTTAGGTGCCGCTTCAACTACCGGATGAGTTTTGAAGCGGCCCCTAACGCAGCTACCCAAGGCAACTGAGGGTAAATGTGTTGCCTTGTTGGCTGACATTAGGGAAATAATCAATTTAGACCCGAGCCAAGCCAAGTAATCATTTTTAAAAGTAGTTATTTAAATAATCAATCATTTCAATCTTTGAATGGCTTCACAAATGATCAAAATATGAAGTGTCAATCACTCTAAATTTGATCAAATAAATAACTCAGAGCAGCGCTCGAATTAAGGAGAAAAACATGGTTGTCCGACGGACAACCAGGTTGTAATTTTTGGTTGTCCGTCAGAAATTTGGTTGTCCGTCAAGCGCGGCGCCAGACTCAAAAAAGGTACCCCAAAATTGTTTGACGTAGCTTTTCTTAACTGACAAGAAAAAAAAATCTCCCAAGCGCACAGACAACTACGAGACACCTACTTCTAATTTTTTTCAACAGCAAATTGATAAAAATTCATATTTTTTACGGCGATCAGGGGATTTAAGAATAATGCTAAAAAATGTTACAATTGTATCGAAGGTTCCAGTTTCGAAATAAACATGCTAAGAAGTATGTTTATTTGACTTTGAAAAGCATAAATTTAGGTTGTCCGGCGCTAGATTTGGTTGTCCCGGACAACCGGACAACCATAATTTCGAGCGCTGACTCAGAGCAAATATCCTGAGTGAATGTCTCTCGGAAGAGTGCATGTCTTTGAACATACAGCTTGAAAAAGTGGTTTGACAAATTGACCTTATCAGGCTTGTAAGTAAAAAGTACGTATAAACTGGGTTTTTTTTCTTAATTAGTCAAATGTTCAATATCACAGATGCATTTTTTCTTCAGAAAAATTGATCCAAATTAAAATCTACAAATTCATCCAAATTCGAATCCTTAGAGGGAATACTTTGAAGTGTTGTATTTTCAGTCTCACCTTATTTGCAATTTTAAAATCATTCTTACATCATAAAACTGAATGGAAGCAATGAGTCCTTGATTTCAATTCCACCCCAGTTCTGTCCGTGCTCTTATCCTCTCAAGGTTGGAATATTGTAGTGCTCTTCTAAATGGCATCTTTCAGAAGAATTTGACTCGTTTTTAAAGGATCCAAAACCGATGTGCTCGTCTCATTTTCAAGAAACTAAAACACACTCATTCCTCTCCTCTCCTCTCCTAAAGAAGCTCTATTGGCTTCCTGTTGCCCAGCGCATCCAATCCCGCACCCATATCTTCAAATCCCTGAATAGCATTTCTCCGCAATACATCTCATCCCTCCTCCACATTCACAAGCT
The DNA here is from genome assembly GCA_000969725.1 of Ophiothrix spiculata. Taxonomy (NCBI): domain Eukaryota; kingdom Metazoa; phylum Echinodermata; class Ophiuroidea; order Amphilepidida; family Ophiotrichidae; genus Ophiothrix; species Ophiothrix spiculata. The sequence continues at coordinate 38,889 of JXSR01S007258.1, read as the reverse complement.
GTCTGGTTACTCCCTTCAGTCCTCTACATCCATCCACCTGAGCTGTCCATGGACCCGTACTCTGACTGGTGATATGGCTTTTTCTACCTCAGTCCCTCGCCTATGGAATAAGCTTCCTGCCGTGGCCAGAGGCTCCACTACCGTTGTCTTCTTCAAGATAGCCATTAAAATAATAATAATAATAATAAGGGAAACTTATAGAGCACAGTTAACAAAAGCCTCAGTGCGCTGAACAGTAAAAACCAACATAAACTACACTTAAACTTTACATAGTAATACACTACCAAACTAATTAAAACTACAGATAAAACATGGATATGGTAAAAACCCAAGAAAAGTCAACTAGTAATAATTCACAAATATATAGCAGTCCAATTGCATGCAAAATAGATGACCGGCATCATAGACATTATTTAAAAAGTTAAAAAGACATGCATGTACAGTCGGATAAAAGTTATTTAAAAAGTAACGCGAGAAAATATGAAGAATGATTAATTAAAAAGATGAGTTTTCAACAGTTTTTTGAAAGTTTCAGCAGTAGGAGCACAGCGAATTTTGAGAGGCAAATGTTCTATCGCCATAGTATTTTGTAGACGATTTGCGTGTGACGGCAAGAAGAAATTTGGATGAGGAGCGGAGGTGCCGGATGGGTTTGTACAGTGAGATGACGTCAGTTATATAGGCAGGTGCCATACCATGAACGGCCTTGTAAGTAAGCAGAAGGATTTTGTATACTGCCCGCTCTTGTATGGGAAGCCAATGGAGTTGTCTAAGAACAGGAGTTATGTGGTCGTGACGAGATATCCGGGCGACGAGTCTGGCGGCGGTATTTTGAACTCTTTGGATTTTGAGAATGTCATGAGCTGGAAGACCAAATAAAATTGAATTGCACGAGTCCAGGCGAGATGTAACAAGGGTATGAACCAGTCTAGCACAAGTGTCCGCGTTCAAGTAAGGACGAATCTGACCAATTCTGGGAAGAGCAGCGAGGGCACTCTGACAAACGTTTGTGATATGTTGACCGAAGCACAGATTTTGATCCACCTTTACGCCAAGATTTCTGGCGGATGTTGAAGCCACAATCTCAGAGTCACCGATGTTAATCCGAGGAGGTGGAACATGAACTGAAGAAAAACGGGAAGTGAAATGGACAAGTTCAGTCTTTGAGTCATTGAGAACAAGTTTGTTGTCAACAGCCCAGCGCTTAACATCCGCGATGCAATTTTCAATCCGACATATGGCATCATCGCGATCCTCAGGATTGAAAGTCAGGAAGAGCTGAGTGTCGTCCGCGTAAACAATAGTGTCAATTCCATGGTTTGTGATGACATCTTGAAGCGGAGCACTGTAGAGTGTAAACAGCAAAGGTCCCGCTACAAAGCCCTGAGGGACACCCCACTGAAGAGTGGTGTTATCAGAAGAAGCATCACAGATGACTATGGATTGTTTACGTTCGTTCAGATAAGACTTGAACCACTCTAAAGCTTTGCCGTCAATCCCATATCTAGTAGACAAACGGTGAAGCAAGATGTTGTGGTCGATGGTGTCAAATGCGCTAGAAAAGTCCAACAACACCAGAAGTCCTTCTTTGCGTTCATCAAGAGCACAAAGCATGTCGTTTATAACAGAGAGCAGAGCCGTTTCTGTGCTGTGGTTGGAGCGATATGCACTTTGGGCCCATGTATGAAGTCCATTTGTGGTTAAATAAGACTGCAGTTGGTTTATGACAACACGCTCGATAAGTTTACCAAGATAAGGCAAGTTCGAAATTGGCCGATAATTAGCAAGAACTTCGACGTCAAGATTAGCTTTCTTTAAAAGAGGGATCACATTGGCGTACTTTAAAGTTGATGGAAAGTATCCAGATGTTATGGACATGTTCACAATCTTCGTAAGCAAAGGAAGTAAAGTCTCCACAGATTCTTTGAAAATACACGAAGGAAGAGGATCTAATTTGCAAGATGTCACTGATGAAGAACGGATGATTTTCAACAAATCATCTTCAGACACTTCGCGAAACTCAGTTAAAGAACTTGAACAAGCAACAGAGAGATCATCCACGTAGCAAGCAGCAGGAGACATATCCAGACGCTGGCGTAAGGTGTCTATTTTCTGATGGAAATAGTTCGAAAAACAATTTGCAAGCTCACCGGGAGATGTATAGGAAGGAAGCTTAATCTCGCACCTCGGGTTGGAAAGCTTGTCGATAACATGGAAAAGGTCTTTTTGCTCCGCGTTCTCAATTTCCTTGCGATGAAAAGATGTTTTAGCTTCGTTCAGTTTGTCCCTATAGATTTTACACTGTGCTTGGTAAAGCTCCTTATGAACCACGAGTCCTGACGACTTGTATTTTCTTTCACGACGACGCTTCTCTTGTTTTTCGGCGTGGAGAGATTCATTGTACCACGGGGCATGTGGACGAAGGATGATATTGCGTTCAGTAACAGGGGCATGTGCATCATACGTAGGACGCCGTTATACCGATTTGTCAGAGTATCAAGATCTTCAATACAATTCTGAATCAAATCAGACGCAATGATGTCTTCACGAAGCTTGTTGGAATCAACGTTGCGAAGTCTACGACCACTAATACATTTCTTAGCTGGAGGAGGTCTAGGAATACTAACCGAACATTTTACCGCTGAATGATAAGATGGAAGATCATCATGGACTGAAACAGCAGAAACTAAATTATCGTATTTGTGCGAGATAAGGAGATCTAAAGTATGCTTGCGTTTATGTGTAGGGCCGATGACATGTTGAACCAAGTTTTGAGCATCAAAAATATCAATAAAAGCAACAGGTTCCCGATCTTCAGAATCATCAACATGCACATTAAAATCACCGGCGAGCACAACTTTAGACGATGTAGCAGTCAGGGTTTCAAGCATAGACGAGAACTCATTCAGGAAAATGGACGATTTGAATTTGTTCTTTGTGTTTGGCGGAGGTCTTTAGATGGCAAATAACCTAAATGAAGACGAAGAGATTTGCATGTCAATATGTTCAAAATTTGTGAAGTAGAAAACGGGGTTTACTGTAGAGCGAAAAATGAGGAAGAGTATTTTGAATGTCTGCAATTGCCCGATTGTCTTTATCAGTACCTGTTAGCCAAGACTCAGTTATAGCTAGGACATCCAGTTGATTACGAATGATAAAATCACATAAAGAAGTAGTATTTTTCTTGCATGATCGAGCGTTCCAAGCAGCAAATCTAATAGGAACATTATGGGTACTATTTCTAGTCAAAGGAACAGTGATGAGGTTACTTAAGTTTGCTTTGGAAGTACGGCGAACATTGCATTTTGGGATATTTGCTTTAGTGTAGCTCTTGATATACCGTTTTTTAAGACGGCCACCTCTACAATGTCTACGATTAGGACGATTAGGTTTGATTGAATTGTCAATGACACTGTTGAAAGGATATGATGGACAAGATGTGCTTCACCTTTTCCCCAAATAGTTGGTTGTACCCACTTCCTTCCTTTTTCCTTCTCTTTCTCAGCGCTTTGTATCCTTTTAGTTAAAAGGCGCTTTATGTATGTATGTATGAGTCAGATAATCCAGACCTGTTTCTCATGTTAGGTATGTAGGTGACTTTGAATTTCTAACTTAGTTTTACACATCGATGAATACTAGGCTATCTGAAGCAATCGAATGATTGTTACGAGGGGGTATCAAAAAGTTTTAATGATCACCAAGAATAAGTAACACTAAGAACGTAATTTCATAATGCGAACCTTAAGGCATCTTTACAAAGTCACTTTGGTAAGGGACACATTTCTCCTACTTTACAATTTTGTTGACAGATTTTTGTAATTTCAGTATCAATTGAAAGAGGATACCCTACCCTATACTATGGTATCAAATAACAGAACTTTGGGCATGTCATAGATTTGGGCACTGTATCCCTTTAAACACAAGGAATCAGAACAAGCATTTCAATTTTCTCTGTACGATTACGTGGTAAGTGAGGCAGGTTGATGGGATATATAGTCCAGGGGGTAATCTAATTTGAGGTACACGCCATGTGCAACCATAGAGACTCCGCTTTTTTTGTCTCGCTCTCACCGAAAGACCCCATATTTTACCAACTGTCACTCAATGACCCCTATTTTTTTAACTTCCATGTCACTAAAACAACCTTTGTCACTTAAGGACCCACCATTTTCTTAATTTGATATAATTTTTTGAAAATTTTGCAAAATTCGTCAAAAATTTTGCAAAAAATCGTCAAAAATTTCATAAATTTATGGCCATTTTGACCCGGAAAGACCCTAATTTCACCTTTTTACCCAATTTGTCACCGAAAGACCCCTACTTCTGAGGTGCTTGGTGGCACTCGTACATCACTTCCATATGTGAGTACCCCCCCCCCCATGGATATATAGCCACCTGTAAGAATGTAAAAATACTTCAAACAATTTTTAAGAATGTACAATAAGATGATTGGCTATTCTGACACAATTTCATCAATGTAGCCCCATCCCTTCTAGGTGAGCTTTAAAACTGTTGATACCCCCTCATACAGTAAGTTGTAGCAATTATTCCTCTTCTTGTTTTTTCAGGTTCAAAGAGAGGTCGAAGTCCAGAGAGAAGCGAACTCACTGCCAACAAGTCACTGTATGAAGGCTGCAGGGCAAATAAACTAGCATGGAATGACTTGGTCACCATATGCGTTGAAAACCCGAACATCTATACACTTACTGTACTAGCAAAGTAAGTGGTTTATTTTGCGCTACATTTACGCAAAAATTGTATGTATATTCTTTCGCACATTAATAAATTCACAAGCACGACAGTTACAATGTGTGAAATGATTCAAAATTAAGAATGTGTTAAAATTACTGAGGGTTAAAAGATTCCTGTTTACAGTAAGAGTCTTATCACCAGTCCAGATCTCACAAGCATGTGAAAAATAATCTATTTTTGGCTATATTTCATAACCCTTGTCTTACCAAGGGAGGTGGGGTAGTTACCACCATGACGGATGATTCCCTGTCGCATATAAACGCAAACGAATACGACCTAAGGGATATTGGTAGTTGTAAGTTCATCCTTTGCGGTCATTTTAGCCACCTAGGAATATTTTAAGGACCTAAAACTTGCAGAACATTTTAGAAACACCATTTCCCTTCTGTATAAGCAAAAAAAGGGTAAAATACTGATATTTGGAACTTTTACAGAAAAATTGATTTTTTTTGACCATTTTTGGCAAAAATCATGATTTTCCGACTCAGACATACTTATGACTTCCCAATTACGTAATGCCTGGGCCGATTTTCATGTTTTTTGGTATCAATAGAAAGAGGAGACCCTACCCTATACTATGGTATCAAACAACTTAACTTTTGGCTGTTATATTTCAATTTCATAGGGGGGTAACCACCACCCCTTGATAACAAACGTTACAAAAAATATGTTGGTAAGACAAGGGTTAATAAATACAAAGAATATATTCTTTGGTTCAGATTCAGTAATTTTATCATGCTTAAGATTGTGCAACCATTCTGATTCCAGTGTTCAAGAATATGACATGTAACTTTTCGTGACATTTGTGACTATCTCAAAGAGTTTCCCAGAAAAATATTTAAAGGGACTAGCGTAGATTCAACTTAGAATTAAAAACTTGCTCTCAATAAAGCTTAAAATTGTAGCAAAATCCAAAAAGGTACAACAAATTACACAGAAATGGCTCAAATTGAGAGGGAGTCAATTTGAAATTTAACATTCTGTTATGATGGTGTGACTATCCAGTGTTTTCTAAATCCTAAATGTGTACCTCAGATGGATTTACCAGATAAAAAGATCAAACAAAGCTCTTAGAGATAATTTAATACATATTAATAGAGAAACAATTTCATCAAAAATAATTTATTTACCCATCACATGTGTAGAAACAAGATCTTCTTAAGATTTGAAACTAGAAACACTGTTTTCTCACCATTTTCACCAAGTTGGTAAAGAATTGCAATTTTCTCCAATATTCCCCAAAATCATGGAAAACTACTGGTAGATTATATTACTATAAACATGTTCTATTGATTCTTGTAAAAAAAGTGTGTAGGTAAAAAATTAGTGAGAAGAATCTAGGCCAGTCCCATAAAGTGTGATGTTTACTTTAACATTGTGTTAGGCCTAAAAAAATTGTTCACTGGCCCTTTAATAATGGTGAAATTGATGGTCGGTTGGATCTTTTTTATCCTCGAAAATTGATATTGTTGTAAATATCATGATATTTTTATCAAATTTACTGTTGAGATAGGCAAAAACTCCACCCCCCCAAAAAAACAGAAAAAAACAGAAAGAATTGCAAATTGTGGGTTGGTCACAAAGGACAAGTCAACATCTTTTTTAGGCCTTATAAGGTACTTTAACTCTGGAAACTGTTGAGAATGTAAAACCAAGTTTTCATAAAGTTGTGTTTTGAAAAGGTCCATTGAGCGTAAACTAACTGCACAATTGTAACAAAAATCGATGCATGACAATGTGGTACAAAACTCAAACCAAATTTATTTATATTTTATTTTTCCACAGAATTCTGAAGTTTATGTCTCCCAAACCAACCCAAGAGGCCGTCAACAAAATAAGAGGATTATGCGTCCTTTTCACTAAGCCGTACGCTGATATGGTGGAAGCTTTAAGAAAAAGTAAGAAAGTTGGACAAAAGTGTAAAAAGACAGCACCTGATGAGGACAATGAGGGCGCTAACTGGTTTACAGCCATGGATGATGATGAAAATGATCAAGAAATGAATACAAGTAAAAACGGCGTAGAAGAAAGCTTAGAAACACTAACTGGTAAAAAATTAGAAATACCTGCCGATTTAGGTCTAGAAACACAACCAGATAATAGAAAAGTAAAAACAACCAGTGATGATGGAATGGAATTGGAAACACCAAAAGATAATAATGCAGCATTTGATGCGCAAGGAGAAACCCATTCTACTTCCAGACTAGAAACACCCAGTCAAAAACTAGAAACACCTAGTCAGAAATTAAAAACACCAACTGTACACAGTCTCCGCAGCATAAATGCAAGTGATGAAGGTGATGTTAATGGTGCTGCTTTGCAACCAGTGCATTCTGTGAATGAGATTGCATCTTTATTGAAAAAGAAAAGAGAAACAATGGAAGGCTTTGTTGGGATTTCAACCAAGTCTGCTGAAGATGCTCGGTTGCTACGGAAACGAGAGAATACTGTTTGGACCAAATGCGAAGGTGAGACTTGTTTTTATTGATAATGTATTTTATGTTGGGATCCCATAAAAATGTTTTAAGGAAGAAGTAAACCTATTAGATATGAGGGGGTACCAAAAAGTTTCTTCCTCTCATTAAAGATGTACTTAAAACTGATTGACCTTGACCTCTGAAATGCATTGTGAAATGTTTTAACCTTAGCTTGTGTATTGTTTTCTCCTGAGAGGCAAAAGAAAGTATGCAACCCTGGGGATGAGGCTGTTATGTAAATACAAAAGAAATGGAAAATAGGTATACCAATTAATTTTATATTTTGTGCTATGTCTCCAAAACTATAAAGAATTTTGAGGTGACATTTTGGATTTATAATCAGAAAAATATGGGCTTTCATTTGGCATCAAAAAATATACTACTTCCGGTTGAGCCCTGGGGGATGAGAATGTGATGAAAGTCCCATTGGAAGCAAAGCATGATGGGAAGGTCCTGATATCTTTTATTGCATCTGACCTTCCTGTCTGGGGGTCGTTGTTAGGAGGGACTTTGGACAAAGCAAACATGATTCACATTTGTTATTTCCTCATTCATATGTTTATACATACATCATATTGTATTGTAAATATTGAGGTTAATAATTAGGGGAATTCTTGTGAGTCATTTCTCAACTAAAAGTAAAAAAACACTTTTAACAATTATTCTAATTGTTGCTCTAATTCTAATGAACTTCCCTTATCTAGAAATCTCTTATATGGTCATTGTCATTGGGTAGGCAAAATTGTTTTAATGATAGCTCTGAATATTATTGAATAAATATGGTAACCGACTTATGGAAACTTTCAGATGAGAAATTGGGAAAATCAGAGTTCATTCTTATAGTACAATTGTTTCATTACACTTAATGTTATTGAACAAATATGGTAACCGACAAACTTTCAGATGAGAAATTGGGAAAATTAGAGTTCATTTATAGTACAATTGTTTCATTACACTTAATGTATTTAAATATAATAATAGTTGGTGATGGCTCATTTAAAAAATGATACAAGAAGCACAATTTCAAGTTTGTTTCACATTTAAATTTACAATAATTTTCAAAATCAATATCAAACATTCATTTTGATAAAATTTGGTTGATTTTAAAAATTGATAAGTACTCTCTGACACACCCAAAATACACTCTCGCTCAAAATTATTTCCGCATAATTAAAAACGTTCAGAAACCTCATTTTTTATAATAAACGATCTAAAATCATGAAAGATTCATACTAGTATAGGCAATTTTTCTATTCAATATGAATAAATCAATGTTTGTTTTAATATTTAATCTTCCATCGCCGTAAAAATGGC
>JXSR01S007257.1:19842-32335 GCA_000969725.1 Ophiothrix spiculata | reverse complement strand
TCGTACGTGTAAGTACGGTCTCCGTACGATCACATGGCAATCGTAGGGAATTCGTACGTTGCACGCACGTTGTAAGCACCGACAACGCACCGACAACGTGCGCCACGTACGATGTACGCACCGATCACAGTCAAGTGTGACTTGCAGAAAACGCACGTACATCGTGCGCACATCGTACGAACGACGTGCGTGACGTACGACCTCCCTACGTTTGCTATGTCCTCTCTGCGTTTTTTGAAAAAACGTAGAGAACGTGGCCTCTCGAAAAAACGTACGTACAAAAAAACGCACGACGGGTTGTGACCAGCGCTTTAATAAAACATCGTTGTTTCACAAGTCATCTTCAAAATGACATGTATTCCATATTCAATCTTGCATAATTGTTTTGTCTCAAGAAGCATAATTAATGTACTGTGTAAATATCGTTGCTGGAAATCTTTTGAAAATGTTTTGAAAAGCGAGTGTTCCGGTTTCTTTGTTTGGAATGAGGTACTCAAACGATGCTTTTTGTTTGAATCAGCGATAGCTTAATCTCATATGACAACATCAGCAGTCCTATATGATGAGTGCCTTAATGGATTTGTTTTGCCTTCCTTAGTAAACGTTAAGTTGTGTACAATACTATTCACGAGTTTTCACACTACTTTAAAAGATAAATGGAAAATAATGTTTACAGTTTTTTATTTTATGTAAAGGCCGACTTCAAAACTCAACAGCGAATAACAAAGAACAATTACAACCGCCCAGAACTACCGGTTAAGTTTTGAAGTGGTCCCTTAATCAGTTGACTTATGAGACGCTAGATTACGCTTAATTTTGACTAACCGTTTGGCATTGATTAATGTGGCTTGTCATGCAATTTAATTTTTACACTACACAGTGTGTAGTGCTCTTAAAACACCTAGTCAAATTTGACGGGGTGTCGAGTAAAATATGACTTCTCTAGAGTCTAGTCAAATTGACTGGAATTTTGGTCAAATTCGACTCAATTCTAGTTAATTTGACTAGATATTCTCGTCATGTTGACTAGAATCTGTTCAAATTTGACTTACTAGACCATTCTAGTCAAAAATTTTGACTAGATTATCTAGTGAAGTTATATTTTACACGATTATAGTCAAAAATGACTAGATACTTTTAAGAGTGCAGGTAAGTGGCTGTTTAAATTGAATTAAATGACACTTCTCTTTCGTACTTTCTTTCCCTCACATATTACATATTGAGAGAAACAGAGAGGGGGGGACAAGGTGAGAAAGTCATACCGAGAGACATGTACAAATAAAGAAAGAGAGAGAGAGGTGTGTTTTAATTCACTCTTATTATAGACTTGCAATATATCAGCTTATATAAACCGATGATTTGCTTCTGCTCAGATAAATATTCATCCAAGGGATGCAATTAAACCAGACCAAGGAACAAGTAAGTAGCAATAAATATACTATGAATAAATAAAGAATACGGAAAGCCAATAAAAGTATATTTGTTTTAAAAACAAATAATACATCTCATTTTATCTATATTGCATACATAGTCAAGATTCTATTGATTTATGTTTTTATTATCGTTGAACAATTTTGCACTAATCCCGTGAAAACATAGCAGTATTTATAATTATTTGACTTTTCCATAATTGCTTAATGCGTTAATGTTGTTTTTTCTCTATATTTTATTGTAACTTGTATTATTTTATATTAAATTTTGTATGATATGAAAATTACACATCTTTTAAGAAGTATAGCATAAACAGCACTTGTGGGAATTATAACCATACAAAATTTTGACTTTTAATTACGTTTGTTTTTCATTTAAATTGTCTATTTACTTTAATTTATATCTCAAAGTTAAGACAAATACGTTTTTGCTCTTTTTGATTTTTTTAAATAAAAAACTGTTTTGCAACAATTATTAAATATTGGTTTTTTTTCATTACCAACAATAGCTTCTTACACAAAACTATGTGTGATAAAGTGAATCGAGGGTGCCATGTGTAAAAGTCAAGTGACTGTGGATGTCTGGTGGTGCACATTGTTGGACATAGAACACACTGTTGGTTTTATGACGTCTTTATTACGTTAAGCATGGACCGAATGTCATTATTTGCTATGTATCGATAGAAGGTACTATAAAGCAACCAGAGTTTATGAGATACCAATTTTAAGTATAAAGGGATGGGTTGTTAAAACCCACTTCTTTGTAGTCTGTGCTATGAATATAAATTAAGGGTTAATGCAGTATTAGGCCACTTTGACCTATTTGACAAATGTATTTTACAATCATTTCGGACCTTCTTATGGTTTAAGATAATATTTTTTAGAACAATTGGATGAAAAATGACACAAAAAAACTTTCAAGATAGACGAAATTAGTTGCCATGTTTGGTTGTAATGTCATGAGATTAAATGATAAAACTGACTTCAAATATGAAATTTGTTACCCTTATTGATGATTACCCTACAAAGCACATGACAATTAAATGTAAGACAAACCAGTAAAAACCTAATTTTCATGACTGATGGCAGTCATCTTAGATTTGAAGGTCAAAAAGAGGAAACATTGACAAAGTGACTTCATATATGAATTCCTTGCAAAAAACCCACTGTAGTCCAAACCTTTTAACAACATTAAGATAGTCGACAGCGGCCATTTCGATTATTTGCGTTTCTTGAAAAATGCCCAAGGGTCGAATTTTGGAATTCATCGGATTTTGAATCATCACCCTCAAATTGACTAGAATCCATCATGTATATGTAAAAAAGAAATTCCTTAATCTGCAAAGGAGCATAGCTTGGACAATATTTTCGTGATGCTGTAAGAGTGCACTACATCTTTTCATCATCCTATGGCTACAAGGAAAAGTTTGTGTTATTGACAAGTGGTCATTTTTCCAAAACCAATTAAAAGAGGCGATAAGAATAGAGACGGATAAGTCTTGACAGTATTATTAAAGTCTCCTGTCCATGGTTACCTAATAGATCACGTTAATCTGCTGATTCATATTATAAGGTCTAGATAATTGCAATTCTAATAAACCACCCCTACAAGCCATCCATTATAACACGATCTCTCAGGCAATAGCAGTCTTCATTATACTGACAGATGTTAGTACTAGCTGCCATCTTATTTAGCCGAGCGAAAATAATGTTATGACAATTTTCCCTTTTATATCACCACCCACGATTTATCATCAAAGGTTTTACCAATAAAAAGTGATACAAATTCACGCAACAAGTGACGACCAATATTTAGTGGCGCATCCTAGATTCCAAAATTACGTGAAATCCCGGACTTAAAATACGTTCTCAAATAATTATAATGGTTGCGGCTATTCATTATTTCAAAAGCCCGGCATTGTCCCCAATTCATGACGGAATATCTTCCGACATTCGGAAGGATCTGACGCAAGAACCATGACGAAGTGTTTATTCAGAGACACGCATAACTACCTTCTTGAAGTAGTCTTTATAATGATAGAGGCCCTGACGCATTTTTTCTGGATCATTCAATACACTATAATACTGCATCTTTATTTTAATCAGGATTCATTATTTTTTCTGCATCATGATGCAAGACAATTGCGTCAAGCCCTTTCGTATGAATCAAAAGCTTTCGTCATGAATTGGGAACCTTGTCTTATTATGGAATAAAGGAAACTATTCGTATGGAAATGAGAATAATTAGTGAATTTAATCAAATATAAAAAAGTACATAAATACACCACCTGATTTCAGCTACATTAAAACCATGAAATGATTAGTACTGCTTCATTTGTGCGCCCTACAGAGTTAGACACACATGTATCTCGATTAAACGAAACCCTTTTATTATTTATCTTACGGAAACTACTAATTTCCTCTTCGAATCAATCCAATTTCAATTGAATAAGATACCAAGGGTGATGATGTTCATTAAATCTATGTAGATTGATGCAATTTGATGAAACATATGGCACCGAAATAAATTAGGTGCATTTTAATATGAACCAAACGAAGAGAGTGTACATTTAGTTGAAATAAACGACTGATGTTATTGCAATATACTGCGCTTTTTTTGATAGCAAAGTAATAAAGTACGATGTTATTAACTTGTAGCAAACGCCATTAAGCCTTATATTAATACTCATTGATCCTTTGATAGTGAATTGGAGTTCATTACCGTAAGCTTTTCTTGAACGTCAGTACAGTACATCACAATATTGAACTTATAAAATGAACGGAATAATATAACAACCGAGTCGATCTATTACTGATCCTACAGCTGTAATTGAATACCAGATCCAGTCAATCACATGATTTATAGATTTATTAAACGCAGAAATAAATTACTCTTAAACCCGCCGAATACTTCATAACCTGAATTAACTGTCAACATTGTATATTAAACTTCAATCAATCTTGAGATTTAATTAAGTTGGGACATAAAGAAGAAGTGATATATTGCTCATATTAAAGTGTGATAGCAATCCAATGAGTTCTTTGTATGAGCACTAAAAATAACGGTGTGTATGTGTAGATGATTTTCATGTCGTACTTTATTTGAATTATTAAGAAACAATCTCTTTTTAACTTTCTCATCCACTCTGAAAGCTTTCTTGATGTCAAAAGAATAATCGGGATGAGGTTTTTTTTAATGTTATCATTAAAACAATACGTACCGTCTCTAACTGTTTCATGTGCACAAAACCAGTCTAAATCTAGTTTAAGTTATCCCATGACCTTATAAAATCATAAGGAAGAGTGGAGTAGCTGAATCGATAAAACGCATTAAGTCGTTTCTCTTCTGTCGATCTTTGATCGCATCCAAAAGCTGGTAGAATGTTATGTTTTCCATATCTTGAAAGTATCCAAGTAAAATAAAGACCTCGTTTTCGATTTTCTTTCACATATCTTTGAATGATTGCTTGCGCACGGTTTGATTTGGACTTGCGATAACATTTGTGTGGTGCTCTGGCATAATGAGCGGAAAGTCGCGATTTTCAAAATTGAGTTTATGTTGTATTTTAATTCTCTATCATCTCAGCTTTCCAATGATATATAATATGTCATACTTTCTTTCTACAATTTTCATTTAGAGATCGAAATATAAAACAGTCCACTCAAAATCTGGCAGTAAAAGATTGTCGCAAATGAATTCTAAAGTTACTGATTACTATAGTGTATTATAGCAAAACGCGATCAATTACCCGTGAATTATTGCACTTCACGGCATAAATGACCTTCAAAACGCGAAGTGTAGATTAACACGTATGTACTAATGCGTTTTATGTGAAAAAACGAAATTTGATCTTTTCACCATATTTTTACTTTTGCAGCCGTTTATTCAAAATCTTCAATCGCGACTTTCCGCTCATTTTGCCAGAGCACCACACATTTCGTCTCAAAAGCCTCAATCATACAGTATTTTCAAAACTTTGATTCTCCAGCTTTCACATCCATATACGAAGGGATAGAAGCATACAGAAAGAAGAAGTTGAATTTTTGTGCAAGAAACATTATGTTTGACATAAAACTTAAGAGCTCTGTGAAAATACGGTACTTTATCTATTTGCCTAAGTATTTTTGTGTGCTGCCAATCAAATGTGCTATTTTTTCAATATATTTGTTATGTACCAGATGTTAAAATAACCCGAACAAACCTTTCACATCCAACACTTTCAAATAAAAACATTATGATATTTTCTATACAGTTAATATAGCGATCGGGAGGGCACAAACGTCACATGGCCATATCGTTGACCTTGGTGGTTTTTTTGTTTTTTCAAGGATCAGTGCCTTTTGATTGTACCTCGCAGTTATCGTATCAGACTACACTGCCCTGGAAGGTTAATAACTAGAAACGTTTTTCGCGGTGTTTAATGCTATATTTTAGGCAATTTTTGTCATGTTGAAGCTACTTCCGGTTTCAATTACGGTAATCTCCGACGGCTGCATTTTTCATTTTTATTTTTTTACGAACAAACTGAAGCATTACATACTGAAAAAATGACTGAATTAAGTGTGTAAAACTTTAAATAAATAATTCACGGATAAGAAGCTGAAAAGATAATGTCACTTTTTAAAGGTGGAATTTTATTTTCATTCACTCTAATTCAATCCTTTCACCATTTTCTAAGTTCTTTATGGCAAAATTATCCGAAAAAATCTCAAAATCTGTCCTGCGCAACATTTTAATTATTCAAATATTGGGTAGAATACGATGTCTGTTTTCAAATCAAACCATTAATTTTATGTTGCACAGGTCCAAATTGGAGGATTATTCTACCAAAAAGAATCTGTCCACTCAGCATTTTTCGATTACACACCCAATTTCACCGCGTGTCCTGATCGGGCTTTCTACGTCAAGACTCGCTTCTTCTCGTATTATAATTAATAGATTTTTGCAAAATCATTTGACCTTATGTCACGCCTATATTCTTACACAGACTTATGATAATCATCAGTACCGTCAGTACCATGCTAGGCACGAAAGCCTTCGATTTTGAAAATTCTAACTCGTAATCCATTAACATCATAATCATGCAATTTTACGCATCCCTAAACAGGCCGCAAGGGGGTATACATCTTTATCATTGTATTGAAAAACGGGCTGTCAGCAAAATACTCAGTCGAAGATTGTATAATCATTATTAATGGATGATATTATCTCAAACAAAGTTGTAATAAAAATAACAACAAGACATGTTCCATACATGGTATAATGATGGGAAACATGCAGTGACGACCAAAATATAGTCTCTATAAAATGAATAAATGGTATCATAATATCCCGGCGAAAGAAAAGAAAATGCAACATCATGAGTCAAATTTGGACCATTTCTTTTCAGTGCATTTCAGTGCAATGATAGGCCTATGCCTATTATAACATTTAATATGCCATTGTTTTAAATCACGAAATGGTTTTATGGTCCCAGGATAAAACCCCTGGGGATAAAACAATGGTACAATCAGGACTATTATAGGCCTTCATAATTGCAGAGTTGGAAGTGCGAGTTCCCCCTTGGGTTCCGATCATTCCCAGGGCAAGGGTCATGAATCGATAGAAGAAAGCTGAAGAATATTGGACCAATTAGCAGGTCTAGAGAAATACCGGGAGAAGCTTCCAGGGCGGTGTAGTATCAGACAAAATTATAATCATCTTATTTGTGTGTTTCGAGTAGCAGCTAATTCCAATCAGAAAATTTCAATATTTCGGTCACAAACATTACCCTATTATTTACAATTTTTATGTAAAATATATACAATCAATGTCAACACTATTTATTGAAAGCATATAAAATATAAAGTGTAATGAATTTTTGACAGGATATGACAGTTTAGTGAACGAATTAATTTTCAAGCAAACCTAAATATTTGGTAGTAAAAAATGATAGGTACTACCAAAAATAAAATTTAACTACATTATGATGAACTTGAAGTCTGACAGAACGGTTCGATGATAATAATGATGATAAATTTGCTCGCTTTGGGAGTTAAAACTTATGTTTCATGGCATTTCCTCCTGAATACATAACAAGTTCGAAACAGTTGTAAGCTTCCTATAATTAAATTAAAAGGAACATGGGAATTTAGGAAAATCTAATAAATTTGGTTATTACGTGTCTCTTACGAACGTAAATTGAAACAAATTGAATAAGTGTTTACGTGCTGCTAATAATAAAATCCTGGTCTTATTATATTTTATAAAACCAATAATACTTATTATTCCTTTCTCACCTTTTATCTCACCGAATGTAATTAAATGCTCTTATTTATTGCATCATATCTGTACCAGAACATCACATTTGGAATTGTTTTGACTTAAAATTATGTGTGTTTTGAATTCTGCTTGAAACAAATTTGAGGCCTTGTTTCAGGTGAAATCAATTCAGAGTAACAATTTGCTGGACCCTCCATTTTATTTAACGAAATGTTAATATCTAATATACCTATCAAACAAGTTATCTAATTATCAATAACTAGTATCCATTTCTTTAACCGTTCTCCGTCTCCATAAATTATATTTTAATCTGTCCTGGCTTGACTCATTTACAAGAACATAAATAATAAAATTAAAAGGTTAAAGTGTATATAGTGTTTAATATGAGATGATCAATGGATGTATTTCATGTACATGTTATCAATACAATAAAAATAAACCAATGGGACATCTAAGAACCATGATTATGTTTGATTTTTCTTAAAGTGCAGAAAGAATTCACTACTGGTGCTCTTAAATCAGGGTAAAATAAATAAATTGAAGCTTAAGTTCTATGAGGGGATGGGATTGTATCACCGCCTATTTTTTTCTGGCGTTAAAACTCCTTTGAAGCAGCGCTAAATGGCTAACTCTACCTCAAAGTTCATCCTTTCGCTTATTTTAGCGGGGAAAAAGGATGATCCTACCAGCTTCAGAGAGGTCATAGTGTCCGTTCAAAGTCCATACCGTATTTTAGAAATGTATTTTTGGCCATTTTTTATGTCAGTTATTCATTTCAAACTTAGTATTTAGGTGGTTGTCTACATTACTAGTATTTATTAAACGCATAAAGAATTAATGTTCTTACGATTTTTAGATAATTTTTAATACTGCCCATGTTATCAATACAAATCCCGATTAACTAGATCTCGGTAAATATGACGTCATAGTAACGTCAAACATTAACGGATGATTTTAACTTTGTGTATCAATTTAAAAGGGGGGTCAATACCTATCAATTGGCACCACATATAGGGGTGTGTTGCTAAAAAAATGTAGTGGGGAGATTGCAACAACCCCCGTGCATATAATATATAAGTTGCTGAAAATCGCTTTGTATATCAAGGGTTAAATATGTGATGGCTCACCCCGAAAGGGGGGACTTTGCAGATGATATCAATTTTGCTTCTTTCATTTCATCTGTTGCAGCATAGCTTTAAAATCTAAGATCTAAGCTTTAAAATGACCTTACTTGTTGTAATTGATCAAGGTGATCTAATTTTAAAACAGAAAATCTGCTGGATATTCTTAGTATTTTCATTATTTTTTGCTGCCTATTTTCACCTTTTTTTCAAAAGTCTTCTGTCGCAAAGTCCCCCTTTGTATGTATGTCACGTTAACCACGATGTCGTGGATTTCAGTAGTAAGATTTACATCCAATCCTGCCAAGAGCTACAACACAATATTTGCCTATGAGCCTAGACAACGACAAAAATAAGTTTTTGCATTCTAGTAAATAAGAGTTGTTGTGAGTTGATAACAGTGACTGTCGTACTTGGAGAACTTTAAGGCAGTGATGAGATCTTAGTAAACAAATTTCATGACAGACATTCAAATCAATATTTTTTTCGGAGTGATAAACTATCGACATCAAGGTAGGAAAACAATTATTTCACACAGTTAATGTACGGTAATGCTTACTCAAATCTAAATTTGCAGATCTATGACATCGCAAACGACATGAGTAGTTATTGGGTTATTGTGTTGATCCATACAAGATTGGATTCTTATCATTTGATATACATATCTTTCAAAACATCGCTGTACACAGTTTCTAGAAGACATTTAACTTTTTACAATCATCGTTCCACATTAGATTCTTAAAAAAGAAGAACAAATAATGGGTAATTCCAAATGACATAATAAAACTATGTACTTTAAGTAGTGTAGCATTATAAAATAGGTTTAACTGTTATTTTTTTAGAAATGTCCCAAGTGACCGCAAGTATTTTATTCAGACAACAAATGTGTCATATTATATTATATCATGTTGATGATGAAAAATACAAACATGATTTAAAACCTTCTCCCTAGCTAATATATTTAATTTTCATTCCACTTCATCATTTCAGCGACTCCATTATAATTTACATGCCTTATTATCATGATTGTATCTTCATTTCTATCATTGATCCACACTTCTAAAATCTGACCGCATCACCCCCAACTTGGTAGTGTACAACGGGGAAATCCGTGTGAGTAAATTGGACTTGCAAGTTACTTTCAATCATCCCAGCTCTTAATTTCATGAAAGACTAGTGGAAGCCTATTTGAGCAGGGGATATGTCACAATTTCACCTTCCATATGGTGATAATGGAGAACCATATGGTGATATGGTGAAAATAGGACCATTTACTTACTTGACAAACTGAAAGAACATCACTTATCTACAAGTATAATGTAACAGCATAACACTCAGTCTCAAGTTGTAAATGTACTTGTCGGGTTTTGGCTCGTTCAACATTTCTTCCGTAGTGCGTTACCCTCCATTTGACTGAGGGGTAGTTGTAATATTGTTCCGCTCGCAGGGTATCATTAACACAATATGTTATATCCACTTAACAACCCTATTCGTTCTATTGTAATCAAAGGCGATATTGCTTTGATCTGATGATCGAATTTCAAACCTCTTATCTGCCATTAGAACTGTGCGAAAACACATTAATGACACCCATTTAAGATACAGCCATGAGAAGGATTACTTACTTAATTACGTCGGAACATTTTTTTTATCTATGCTCGGACGTCCATCAAATATTAAACGAAATTATTGGATATTAATTAAAGTTCATCATAACAAAACCAAGGTGTAAACACTTACTATTGACGGTTTCGAGTGTCATGGTCGACCCTCATCTTCAGAATGATGGTATATCTTTCTTCTGGGTAGAACGAGACTGAACCTATTCAAGGAAATTTTTGGAAAACAAATTAAATTGTATAGAAAAAATGTATAATGGGTGAAAAACGTTGTTCCTGCTTGAGAGATAGTCCATTGTTACTCTCACGTTTTTTTATAAGTATTCCTTGCCAATATCACTCAATAATCTCCCATTAGGCAAGCCATACCAGCTATATCCATCTTCTCTATTTCTATCTTTAGACAGTTGATATCTATGCTAGCTACGTGGATGAGTTTTGAATGACACTGCAACACATTGGCGCTGAAGTATCTACAGTTTGTGGATGGATCTTCTCGTCACTTTATTCGTTCCTCTCTTAAGTATTGACGCCTTGACGCAATCGTTGGTAATGGCCCGTAACGAATGGAAATGGAGTGCTAGTCCATCTCTACTCTTAAAAGGTCCGTACAAAAGTGCCATCAATACTTTTAACTCGCAATCAAAAATATAAAAAAAGATAAGCGAGAATCCTACTTCTTGATTTTTTTTATAGCACGTACCATTAGTAACATGCTAAAACAAGGCGAGAGGGAGGTTCCCGGGGGAAATAGTTTATGTATTTTCACGACAAGAGACGGCTGATACAAAAGTAGATTTGGATTCTATCACAAGGGATCTCCCCGTCGTCAATGGTTTTATATGGATTGTAAACATTGTAATGGAAGGTTGCTATGGACTGGGAAAGGAGAGGGTCTTTAGCATTCTAATCATGGAGTTTTTAGCATGAAACATATACGTTACAAAAAAGACACTATTATCAGCCCACTAACCAGACATTTATTAAGTAAAAAAGTGAATTATATGTACAATAGGATCAAATAGATTTGAATTGGTTTCACGAATATGGATATAGTAGATATGGCAATTTAAATAATCCACTCGTTTTCATTAAGTAATTATAAATACTTTTTTCTCCTTTTGAGAAAGTCAAATGAAGAACATTTTAAAGCTTTTAGCGACAATGCGATTTGCAAGACGACTTTAAAACATTATTCATTAATACTGTACCGTATATCTGGAGAACATCTTGACAAATTGTTATTGTAAAAATATCGTAAGTGTATCTTCAGGAATATCATTGGTAACATTCACATTTTTGGCAATTTTTAATTGTATTTTAATCCCTCTTAGTACCTCTACCTCGAAAAATGTATCGCAACTCAATAGCCTATTCTTTCACAATGTTCTGTTATCATCGCAGCGATGTTTTGGGGAACCTATAACGACGTTCTGTCGAAGCACATCGTCAAGACATTGCTAGGACATCGCAAAAATATCTGGATCGCATTACAAGCGTTTTATAGTTTACGCATTGTTTATGCTTCTTTCGATGCGTGTTGAGTGCATCGCGAAAGTCGGAGCATAGTGGGTCTTGGCCATAAGAATTATGTATACTTAGTGCTTTTGTGCTTTGATTTTCAAATAATGCTCTTTTTCAATCTGCATATAATTACACATGTCATGTCAAAAGTATAAATAATTGTTTCCTTGAGCTGTTCAAAAGAAGATGATTTCTAGGTCCTCATTTAAATGTTCAAATATAACTTTTCATATAATAATGATTGTAGCTTGTAACCTGTTATCTACAAGGAGAATTAATATCGTACGACGTTATTTTGAAGCCTCATAAGATCACGTGCATCCACTTGTTGGCTCAGTCACGCATCACCGTATAGAGCCAAACGTACACTCTAAATGCGAAAGAGTGAAACATCACTCGAAATTTTGAGTGAATTTGTTTTAACTCTAATCGAGTGCGTTTTAGCTCTTTAAGAGTGAAAATACTTTGCGGTAATTCACTCTTGTACCAGAGTGACGTTCACTCGCAGGAGAGTGGCTCAAAAACACCGCTCTTTTA
>JXSR01S007257.1:1845-14662 GCA_000969725.1 Ophiothrix spiculata | reverse complement strand
ACAAGATAAACACCATAAAGTACCCCATGGGACATCAACGGAGCATGATTATGATGGAGTTTGTCCAATAAAGAATCCACTATACTTGCTCTATTATCAAGGTAATATTATTAAATTGAAGCTTAATAAAAGCTTAATATTACTTTATATCTCAAATGTCATGTTATTGGATTGAATTTCCATTAACATTAATTGCATTAAATCAATTTGAAATAAAATTTAATGAATAAGAGTACTAAAAGCGATGGCTCTTTCTGGTATGTCTGTCTTTTGAGTGGTATCATATATATATGGTTATCAACCGCAGTCAATAATATAAACTACTTTCATCGCAAATTGCTTTTTACATTTCGTTTGACGACAGTCATATAATCTAGTCCGATACACACATCTATATATTTCTGTTCTCATTTGCTTCATTAGATTTGTAATTTGTGCACTATTTTTCACTATTCATCAGAAGGTTCTGTACGTGACCAAAAGCATAATTTATTTATTACCCCTTTTTTAAACCAACATTATTACCCCTTTTTGCTTACAACGAAATGTCACAATATTTCTTTTGACTTTTAAAATGACTATTATTTTAATTCATGTTCTTTCTTATAATTGCAATTGAACAGTGCGATATGCTTTCAGTTAAATTAGTAGGTTTTTTCTTTAGAGACTGGATAACATCTTCTATTGCTGTCACCGTTTCATTTGTCAACCTATGACCCTCAACATACATGGCTGATAATGACACACTCTTAGCAAATCATTCCAACTCCAAACTTATCATCGACTGAGTGGCGACAAATGCAATCCTGCGCACGAATCATGGAGTGAAATCGTATTATTTTCAGCAAAAAATAAGCTTAGGCGCATTAGGAACCGCTTCAAAACTCAATTAGCGGTTGTCTGCAGGTTATGGCCGGTTTCCGTTTGTTTATTTCGGTTGAACCGGCCAGAACAGAACAGAAAAGGCCAGCAACACACGGCTGAGTTTTGAACAGGTCCCTTATAATCGTGAATGTACGGAGGCTGCCAGAGCGGAATAATATGGACAAAGACAGTCATTTGAGTTAACGTGAGTGTATCCTAATTTCTTATTACATATAAATTCAGTATAACGGCATAGTTTCGCCTTGTAAGTATGGTTAGTAGTATTAGTAGTATTAATATTTGCAAGATATGTTCCTCAAATCGAGGTTGAATATCATATATGCCGGCGGCTAAATAGTCCATTTTGCTAGTACTTGTTGCTCTCAATTTGAGACTGGCAAAGGGTGAATTAAGCATTGATAACATTATATAGGAGGCCAGGCAATGGATCGATTGTAGCCCTAGAATATGTAGAAGTTTCTTGTAGAGAATGTTTGATATAACGCTTCAGGTAATATATAGATGTGAGATCGTATTAAATCGTACACGTATTTATTTGTGATTCATTCTTTATCTCCTGGTTGATCTTGTCACTGCAACACCCATATTAAATGATATACTATTAATCAAGGTTTATACAATGTTTATCTAGTTGCATGATCTGAAATAAAAACATAAAAAAAAGTGGAACAGACACCAATGCAATATATTGGCGGGAAACATTTGGCTGTCACTCTGTAAAATGTATCGGTGTGATTATGATGACATTTTCTGTGAAGAGTGTCATGTAACTCGCATGCACACGATATTATGGTTCAATTTAATTATAGAATCAGTGCGTACAGTTTGCAATTCTGTCAATTAGCCACGTTCCATACATTACAAAGAACTACATTAAGTTGAGTGCAAGACATAAACACAGTCATAAGTCTAGAGATAAAGTGTTGACTTCAATTCAAACAAGTACCAAATTACATGTCTTGAGTGTCACATGCTTTTATCAAATTGTTTAAGCATTTTACACTCTCTTTAAACTTACTTCACAGATTGACTGTTTCGAGTGCGCTATTGTAGTTCATCAAATAAAAAGGCTTTCTGGATGGCAAAGACTGTTCAAATGTTCCGTTCTTTCGTCAAGTACACCAGTTAATAAAGTTCACATCTTCTACTGCCACATATGTCCTCTGTAAGTAGCTTTGTCAAGAAAGTCATTCAACTAACACGACGAAATAATACACACTGGTATTCAAAAGTATCTCAAATTGGCAAAAGTGTCTCAAATTGAAAATCATCTCATAATGTATCTCATTTTGCTTCAAAGAATAATAAGCAAAATAAGATACATTATGAGATGATTTTCAATTTGAGACACTTTTGCCAATTTGAGATACTTTTGAATACTGGTGATAAATATGCCTATCACAAAATAGTCATCCATAGCACAGGAATTGGTCTGCAATAATTTTGAAACCCGTAAAGACAGCTACAAGAAAACAATATTCCCTTTTATAAAGATTTATTTTACGGTCGACATAGTTGTCCAAGTTGTACTAGATAGGCAACCGTTCGATTTTTGGATAGTATCTCAATCGTAAACAGATACAAGATGGCAAGTGCTTTATTGAACCAACAATATAGTCGCTCAACTTGAAATTTGAGCAGACTACACTTAACTGCTATTGGTTTTAGCAATTACTTTTCGAGCCAACTTCTGCTCCTCTCTATTTTAAGGGCTTGTTCAAGCAATCAACTAAGGAACTATAAGCGAAATCTAAAGTCCACCCATTTTTAATCAACGAAATGGAATTATATGAGAGAGGCCAATAGTTGTCGGCTCATATCTCACTTTCTCCATACAATTTAAAATATCAAATGCACGAGTCTGAACAAAATAAAAAAGGTAATTTGAAAAATGGAGATCCAAATTTAACTTGATAGACTATTTCACAAAAGCAGATACATATTTTTAAAACTACTTTTTAAAATCTATAATTTTTACATTAAAGCGTTTATTGTATACATGAACATTTGTGTTATATTACTTCGTAAATGAGTAAATGAATGACAGTAATTTCACGTTTTACTAATTAATCACTTTACCACTATGATCTGAAATATAAGTTATTATGCTATGTGTATCCAACACCATACTTGTGTTAGTTTTATTTTTTATAAAGTGGAAAGGAGCGCGAAGAAACGCACTACCCGTAACCACAGTGACGTGTGAAAACATAACAGGAAAATAATCCTTAAAGGTGAAATTTCTTTTATCCGTTTGCGGTGCGGTTGCGGTGCGTTTTGCAAAGTAAGAGTACTGCATGGTAGTGGTATTTTGTAAAGCACACGATTGGATGGTATTGAGACCTGATAAGGTTGAAGCTGAGATTCAATGTAGACCGTCCGTTTTCAATGCAGTTCCATGTCATCATATTCTCAGTATGAAAAGTTTCCGCACAACCAAAACGCATTCAAACCGGATATATCGCTCCAGATACCGATTCAAGTAAACGCATGCGTTTCCGGATAGCCGCACCGCAAATGACCGGATTAAAGGAATCACTCTTGCTGAAAACCATTATATCGATTCAAAAACGCACCGCATGCCGAATGGATACGGTACCGCATATAAAACGGACGGTCAAAATGAACGCACCGCAATCTCACCTTTAGGTGGTTGGACCATTGGAAAACTACACGAAAAATCTAGTTTTGAAACATCTAAGGGTTGATGGATCCAAACATTTCTTATCTTTAATTGTACTGTTAATTATCACGCACATTTTGAATTCAAAGTTTTGAAAATATTTCTCTTACAAAGTCGCAAATACTTTTATGGAATTTTCTTGAGACATGCTTATTGTAGCTAGCTTTAACGTTTGAAAAAGCAATTAAGATGTTATCTGTTTCCTTGTTTTTTGTAGAATATTTAATATAATACGATTTAATCCTTTCATATTTAAACATACACGATTTAATCCATACTAATGAGTGTACAGCACTGATCAGTAAATTGACGTTCTCGTTTTGTCTTACGCTCCTTATGATTCTGAAAGCATTTTATGGTACAACTTTCCATATCTGTTTAAATAGTTTGACCAATTTCTTTGACACCAAAATGTTTCAAAACTTTGTTTATAAAACCCCATTCAAGCTTATTAAATGAAATTCTCAGAAAAACAAACTATGAAATATCATGTCAAGTGACTTATGAATTTGTGCATTTTGTATAATATCGAATGTTTTCTTTCAATTTTCTCCTATATTGCACCCTTTAAGAAAACTAAACTAGCAGGTATATAACTACTTTAGCCTGAAACCTAATAAATAGGGAATCTTGGACAAACTTTGATCTCCCTTAGAGCACTCACAATGAAAATTGCTATTGCTACAAACATACATATTAAGTAAAAATTTCTTTCAGTGCGTTTCAATGCGCTTCCCTATTTTTATTTGTTGTATGTGTCGAATTTTTGGTTTTGACAAATGTACTTACATTAATAAAAAGTAACGATCTGTTATTTATATTTCGAGTTCACTCCGATTGTTGATACAGCGAGATCCGTCGTCTCGTTGAGCTTAAATCTGCTTATTGATTGCGCTCCAGTTTCAGCATCACTGATATTGCAATGCTTATGTTTACCGCTTTATATATCATAAATGTGGACCTGATCTTACGCAAATACCGCAGGTGACTTGCTTTAATATGAATGAAAAATATGCAATAAAGAAAATTCTCTCTTTACAATTGTATAAATTCATTGTCGCAATTTGAATATGTATTGACCTTATTATTAGATAATGAAACGTTGTCTCGGTAAGGCTTCTCGTTAATTGGAAAGTAACTATCGTGATGCATCATTACTCTCTACAGTCTTGCAGCTGCCATCCTGGTCCCAGAAAAGTAATTTCTTTCTCGGATATTAAAAAAATATCAAGAGGAAAAACAAACACCAGCAATATTAAATTTGTCATATCTTTTGCAATGTCTTAAATTGCAATATTTCAAAGGATTGAACGTAGATTAAATATTGGACGCGGTAGGATATTGCCAACCGTATCAGATTTTTGTCATAAAACCGTGCATAATAATGTTCAATTGAATGTTTAGATATATTATTGAATGTAATCAAAAGCTTAATTAAAATGAGAATTGCTGATTATCTGCCCAACGACAGGTGCATTAAACAATAATAGTATTGAAACCATGGTATGTTGTCAAATAACCAATTAAAAAATTATATTGTATCAATCGTAAATCATACATGCGTTTTTTGTTTCGACACTTCTTTAAAAAATAATTTGTATTACTTCATTTGCACGCTTATTCTAAAAAAACTACAGATATTGGTGTTTCAAATGGTGTGTGGAAAGATGCAGAAAAAAATGCGCCTTACTTGTACTGACTGTAAGTTATGCATGTAGAAAACGAGAAAAACAAAATAGACATCCATTACTTAGCTGCAATATGTTTGCTAACGGGTCCATGAATGTATCGAATTCTTTATTAATAAATCCATCATTTATTGCAACTTATACTATTGGTTGGCTATCATGTTTTTCAATATGATCATTTTATGAACAATTTTTTGTGACGTACAATGGATGAGTACAAGTAATAACTCCGTCAATTGCTACTGATATTGGAACTACAGGGTGGACCAATAAAAGCGTTATTGAAGTTCAATGTCACGTAACTTGAAATAGGATAATAATTTGAGGTCGGGAATACTTCAATGTACATTAGAATCATAATTAGGTCTACAGTCAGCATGATTTTTATTTCTTTAGGACGTTGATGCTTATTATCATCGTATTAAAAGTGGATATCATTGACTGAGAGTAATATTGACATGCATGTATGCATCACAATAACATAAGTATGGTGTATAATAATCGAAAGAATTTATTGGGCGCAAAGTTCAAATCGGCAAAGGCAGTGCATGTATTTGGTGGTTTTCATTTATAACGTTGGTTTGTAAGGCGGTAAGAGCAGAAAGTTGCGAGAGAACATTTATTGCTGAACGGTGTTTTTTTTTAGAACTGGTAGCTACGCGGCCGGCTAAGCTAACTTTCTGTAAATGGTCTGTGTAGCTGGTACACGTGCATTAGGAATGACTTTCCTAATGCACGTATCTACAAAGACTATTTACAGAGTTAGAACAAAGTTTCACCCCTTAGTTACTGTTTTGAGCAGGGATAAAGAAAATAGCGGGATCTTGAACAGGGAGATCTGCAGCAAACATTGCTGCTGTAAATGCAGAGCTCATCCTAAGATGAGTTTAGGACGTAAGTTCCATCATTACATTCTATAATCTAATCAGTAACGCAAAACCAATAAGCTAATTAAGAAAGATACTTCAAAATCTCGATATAGTGCACCTAGTGTTTTGCTCATAAACGTGTTTCTTACCACAATACCAACAGGTCTACATCACTAATCAGATGTTAAAATGAAAGTTACATTCGTTATATATCAGACACAGGCAATCAAGTTCATATCTTTTAAACCATATATGGCACAAAATGGCAACTGATAAATGGGGCACTATATCGAGATTTTAAAGTATTATAACCAACGCTCATTGTGTGCACCCATGTAAACTTGCCCAGTGGACAAACCTGATTTTAACTCTTTTTGCACAAATGGCAATAACTTCGCAATGCAAGCTTTGTTACACATGAAATTTTCACCATACAAGAACAAGATACCATAGTTTATGAAAATATAAAAGTTATTCTCAAATTATTTTCTTATTTTAAGTCACATGACATTGAAATTCAATAACGCTTTTATTGGTCCACCCTGTATACTCTTAAAAAGAAAGGATCAAATTGATCCGATAAAGTATCAAATATGAGCTTACCCTTTTCCGGATCAATTTTGATCCAAATTCTCCTCATAAAGGATCAAATTTGAGGAGAATTTTGGATCAAAATTGATCCGGAAAAGGGTAAGCTCATATTTGATACTTTATCGGATCAATTTGATCCTTTCCTTTTAAGAGTGTATAAGAATAGACAATCTTAAACTTGCCTCATATCACGTGCTGTCTCGTGCAAATATGCAATAAAATGTCGTGCTTATTGCATGTGGTTTATGTTTGATTATTATGAAACAATGTAATACGATAAACGCTAAATGTCACTATGTCCTCAGGTAATTTAGCTGAGTTATTTATATTTCAAGAATTGAATTTGCCTTTTTAATTAAATTAGACTTTTTAACTATCTGGCCGGGAATGTTAATTGACTTTGCCAATATATTATTAAAGATGGATTTAATTTATTAAAGGTAATTAAACTATGACAGGAAGAGCAAAATAAAATAGTATATCTATGTCTCAACTAAAATTCGTAGACTTTTCTAAAATACACTAAAGAACGTTTCTACACTGAAAATATTCGGTTAAAATACAGCAATTATTTCTTTTACAGTTTTTGTTCATGGAATTTTCATAGCCTCGATTTGAGGCTGACTTGGCTGAAGAAAATATTTTCTTTCTCTCTTCTATTATGTAAGTTTCCTTTCGAATTTACTATTATAGTATCTACTTTCAAAATGTCCAGCAGTTTTCATCCTATATTCAAGGCATAATGTTATACCAAATTGTGTTTAAAATTACCATGATACCACCTCTATTTTGCTTATCAAGATTAACAACTATAAAACATCCTGTTTTATATTACTTCTTCCAAATGTTATCGTATCCTCTCTATTGATTTTGATAAAAGCAACTCAGAAAGAATTGGAGTATAACGGGGAATTTCAATAAGAGTTATCGGGTACCCGATTTTTTTTTCGGTCGGGTAGTACATGGTAACCCGACCGTAATGATAATTGAGCATTTACAATGTTAGAACGGGTCTATTACGACCATATGATGTCTCAATTACACCAAAAAAATGATTTTTCATTGTGGTCATGATTAGTCATGTTTACTTCGATCAGATGATGATTTTATCATAGATTGTTTAACACAAAATTGTTTGCTCAAAATTCTTTGATTTTATTGTCTAGTTCGGGTAATCAGTCGGCAGATTCTGTACCCGGGTAAACTCATGACGGGCGGGTACCTCTTATTATAGGTCTTATTATAGACTTGCTAAATATTAGCTAATTTAAACCGATGTTTTGATTCTGCTCAGATAAATATCATCCAATACAAGGGATGCAATTAAACCAGACCAAGTAGCAAGTAAGTAGCAATAAATATACTATGAATAAACAGGAATACGGAAAGTCAATAAAAATATACTTGTTTAAACAAAATTATTGCATCTCATTTTATCTATATTGCATACATAGTCAAGAGTCTATTGATTAATGTTTTTATTATATATCGTTGAACAAGTTTGCACTAATTCCATTAAAACATAGCAGTATTTATAATTGTTTGACTTTTCCATAATGGCTTAATGCGTTAATGTTTTTTTTCTCTATATTTCATTGTAACTTGTATAGTTTTATATTAAATTTTGTATGATATGAAAATTACACATCTTTTAGCAAGTACAGCATAAACAGCACGTGTGGGAATTATAACCATACAAAATGTTGACTTTTAATTACGGGGTTTTTTTTCATTTAAATTGTCTATTTTCTTTCATTTATATCTCAAAGTTAGGAGAGCTATGCAATTATTCCACAATGAAAGATAAATGATACTATTAATTTTAAGTGTTTATTTATTCCTTTTGCGTAGAATTGCAGCTTTAGTCTGTAAACTCATCTTCCAAGTTTCTCTGATTATTCGCTTTTGACATCGCTTCTGGTGGTGGTGTGTGTGTGGTGTGTGTGTGTGGTGTATGCGGTATGTGAGTGCCTTGGGTGATTTATAGCATTTTTTCTTTGCTTAATATTCTGTTTTTGTTTGTAAAGTAATTTTTGGTGTTTTTAAATGTCAGGGGGCACAACAATTTACAGGCTTTTGCTTATCGTTGTGCCTCATCCATCTCTTGTTGCTCATCTTTTGGTTTTTTTATGTTTGTTTGATGGAAAATAAATTAATGAATATGAATAAATATGAAATATGATATTACAACATGACTTTTTTGCTCTCTTTGATTTTTTTCATCAAAAAACTGTTTTGAAATAATTAACCCTCGTCTTCCCAGGCTATTTTTTGTAACACGTCTTCCCAAGGGAGGGGGGTTGCTGCACCCCCCCCCCCTAAATTTTTGGAACGGAACCCCCTATGAACAATAGATAGGTATGATCCTCCCCTATCCAAGGATACAGAGATCACAAAAATCGGCCAAGGTGTTACGTAATTATGACGTCATAAAGCTCGTTTGGATCGGAAAATCGGGATTTGGGCAAAATTGGCCACCAAAATCAAAATTTTTCTATAAAAGTTCTAAAATGACCGATTTTCGTCGGGTTTTTTGCTATTAAAGAAGGGAAATGATAATTCTAACACGCCCTGCAAGTGTCAGCTTCGTAGCTTGCATACATGTTTCAAAATGGCGACTTAAAATTTTCCGGGTTCACCAACCCCCCAACCCCTACACCACAACTTTGACGGCCTACCCTAAACCCACCTTAGGTTACAGTAGTACCCCCGAATTTTTTCATCAAAATGACCGCAAAGGATGTAAAAGAGATTACCCAAATGCCTGGGGTCGGTTGCTTTTGCGTTTTTATGCAGCGGGGGAAAAACCTGGGTAGACGAGGGTTAAATGGTAACAATATTTTTAGGTTTTTTTCATTACCAACAATAGCATCTTACACAAAACTATGTGTGATAAAGTGACTGTTGACGTATGGTTGTGCCAATTGTTGGACCTAGAACACACCGTTGGTTTTATTATGTCATTATTACGTTATGCATGGGCCGATTGTCATTATTTGATATGCATTGATAGAAGGTACTATAAAGCAACCCCAGTTTATGAGTTACCAATTTTAAGCATAATGGTTGGGTTGTTAAAACCCACTTCTTAGTAGTCAGTGCTATTAACATGCTTAATTAAAGGGTTAATGCAGTATTAGGCAACTTTGACACATTTGACAAATGCATTTTGACAGTCATTTTGGACCTTCTGATGGTTTAAGTTAATACATTTTAGAGAACAATTTGACGAACAAAAACCCTTTCAAGATAGACGACATTAGTAGCCATGTTGGGTTGGAATGTCATGAGATCAAATGATAGAACTGACTTCAAATATGAAATCCGTTACCCTTATCCTTGAATACCCCACAAAGCACATGACAATTAGATGTTAGGACAAATCAGTAAAAACCTAATTTTCATGACTGACGGCGAGCCATCTTAGATTTGAAGGTCAAAAAGAGCAAAATGGAAAAAAGTGACTTCAAATATGAATTCCTTGAAAAAAAAAACCACCAGCACGTGTTGATCAGCACTGTAGTCCAAACCTTTGAACAACGTTTAATTAAGAAAGTCGACAGCGGCCATTTCGATTTTTAGAAAAATGATCAAGGGTAGAATTTTAGTATTCATCGGATTTTGAATCATCACCCTCAAATTGATTAGAATCCATTGAAAAACATGTGTATATGTAAAAAACAAGTTCCTCCTTAATTTGTAAAGGAGCATAGCTTGGACTCTTTTTTCATGATGCTGTAAGTGTGCAATACATTTTTTCATCATCCTATGACTACAAGGAAAAGTTCGTGTTATTGACAAATGGCCATTTTTCCAAAACCAATTAAAAGAGGCAATACAAATACAGAAGGATAAGTCTTAACAGTATTATTTAAGTCTCCTGTCCATGGTAACCTGATAGATCACGTTAATCTACTGATTTATATTGAAAAGGTCTAAATAAGTGCAATTCTAATAAACCACCCCTACAAGCCATCCATTATAACACAATCTCTCTGTCAATAGCAGTTTTCATTATACTGACAGATGTTAGTACTAGCTGCTCATCTTATTTAGCCGAGCGAAAATAATATTATGACAATTTTCCCTTTTGCACCTTTCTGCCACACTAACGATTTATCATCAAAGGTAATACCAATAAAAAATGATACAAATTCACGCACTAAGCGACGAGTAATATTAAGTGGCGCATCCTGGATTCCATAAATTACTGATATTAAAATTCCATATGTCCTTTGGCCTCGTGACACCTTGGACTTAAAATACGTTATCAAATAATTCTATTGGTTGCAGCTATTCATTATTTCAAAATCCCGTCTATAGAGTTCAATATCACCTTCTAATATCAAACATGGAATCACTTGGGCCTTGTTCCCTATTCATGACGGAATATCTTTCGACATTCGGAAGGATTTAAAACAAGAACCATAAAGAAATGTATTTCGAATCATGACGCAAAAATATTCAGAGAAACGCATAACTATATCTCCTTGAAGCAGTCTTTATAATGATAGAGGTCCTGACGCAATTTTGTTTGCATCATTCAATACACTTTAGTACATCTATCTTTGAATCATGATTTGATATTTTTTCTGCATCATGATGCAAGACAATTGCGTCAAGCCCTTTCGTATGAATCAAAAGCTTTCGTCATGAATTGGGAACCGTGCCTTATTATGAAATAAAGGAAAATACTCGCATGGAAATGAGTTAGTGGTTTTAATCAAAGATAAAAATACCTAAATACACCACACCTGACTTCAGCTACAGTAAAACCATGAAATGATTAACCCTTGTCCTCCTGAGCTATTTTTTGTAACACGTCCTCCGCCCCTAATATTTTGAAAAGAAACCCTCTATGAACTTGGTTTTGCTATTAATAGATAGGTATGATCATCTCCTATCCAATGATACAAAATCATCAAAATCGGCCAATGCGTAATTATGACGTCATTAAGTACTTTCGGATTGGAAAACCAGGCAAAATTGCATTATTCAAAAATGGCCACCGAATCAAAATGTTGCTATTAAACTTCTAAATAATGGAGTTTACATTGGTTTTTTGCTAATAAAGAAGTAAAATGATGAATCTAACATGTCTTGCAAGTTTGAGTCTTATAGCATGCATATTTTTTTTTTAAATGGCGAAATAAAAATTTCCCTTTTTTTCCCCCCAACTTTGACGGGCTGCCCTAACCTAAACTTAGGTGGTACCCCCTAGTTTTTTAATTCAAATGACCGCAAAGGATGTATAAAAGATTACCTAGAGGGGTTGCAACAACCCCTCCCCCTTCGGAGGACAAGGGTTAATTCTGCTTCATTTGTGCGTTCTACAGCGTTAAATACACATGTATCTCGAAATGAAACCCTTTTATTATTATTTATCTAATTTCCTCTTCAAATCAATCCAATTTCCATTGGATAAGATACCAAGGGTGATGATGTTCATTAAATCTATGTAGAGTGATGCAATTTGATGAAACATATGGCACCGAAATAAATTAGGTTCATTTTAAAATAACCGAACGAAGAGGAATAGTGTAAAATTAGTTAAAATAAACGACTGATGTTTTTGCAATATACTGCGCTTTTTTGATAGCAAAGCAATAAAGTACGATGTTATTACCTTGTAGCAAACGTCATTATAGCTTATATTAATACTCATTGATCCTTTGATAGTGAATTGGAGTTCATTACCGTAAGCTTGTCTTGAACGTCAGTACAGTACAACACAATATTGAACTTATTCTGTCGGACGCATTCACGTCACTTCCGGTGTTTTATTGTGATCACGTGACTCACTGGCGTGAAAACAAACCAATCTGGCGTATTTTAGTATGTTGTTTTGCCGTATTTTCGCGAATATTTGCTTTTAAAATCAGTGAAATAAATAATTATTTTGCACCCCTAGTTGAATTCTAATCAAGAGATACTCAATTATGGCTAGTAGATGTTTAGAAAGCTTACAAAACATAGCTCTGGCGTGTGGAAGACTACGAATTCGGCAGCCATGCATGGCTGCTGAACTGGCTTGAAGGCATCATTTATGTTGCTTTGTTTACCCCGGCAGTTTAGTCCATTCTTTCTGACAACTCTTACCG
>JXSR01S007252.1:8298-28430 GCA_000969725.1 Ophiothrix spiculata | reverse complement strand
CGTGACAGGCGTGACATCTGAAAACGGCAAATTCCAACAACACACTACTCGGCTATGATTAACATTTATTACTAAAACGCGATTGTACTTTAGAGCACAGAGACTGAGGCTTCTTATACACTAATAAGGAAAAGCCTCAGATGTTTTTCTCTGTTTCAGTACCAAATAACTTTTTGGTGCAAATTTGAGGGTAAATGTTACTAAGGCAACATCCAACTTATGCCAGTCATAAAATAAGTTCTATTTGCTTTATGGACAAAACTTAAGTAGTTCCTGAGACCTTGACTTGTTTACTTTCAACTCAGGTATTACTTTTATGTCAGAATTGAACTTGAAAAATTCATGTATGTGATACAAGATCATGGAATTAGCCATTAGTTAAAATTCCTGATCAGGTTCAACCGAACCAGATCTGGTTTGCGAACCAGAACTGGTTCCTTGCCTGGACTGTTTATTATAACCATAGATTTTGAGCAAGTACCTTTTAAGTCAATTTTCAAGATTCCAACGATGGACATGGAAGTGATTCTTGTGCATAGGCCTACATTGCAATAAAGCTTAAAGCAATACTATAAAGTGTCAAGAATGAAGCGCCCCCTGTCCCCCATGACTTTTGATTTTTTGGGCTTATTGTGTTTGTTTTTGGTAGATTGGCTCAAAGCTGCTTACTTTTCCTGCTGTGGTCATTTGTTGAATTAAATTCGGGTCCCCAAATTTAATTCAACATGTATCAGTATAAGAAAGCATGCATGTGCTTTTTATCATTTTTTTGTTGGCAAAACATTTTTTTCCCCACAAAATACACTTGAAAGATAGTCACATTCCTCCATTTTATGCTGTTTTTGCCATAAACCATTTTTGGTCAAAATCTTATAGTATTGCTTGAAACTTGGAAGTTATTAAAAACTCATTCATTTTATTGGATGATCTATATTTGAAATGAATGGGTCATCAATTTGAATCAGCCCAATGTAAAACAAAGATGGATATGTGTAGTGGTAAAGAAACAATTAATTATGGCCCTAATCCAGACCTTCCTTTTTCACTTAATTCTTAACAAACTTTGTAACTGGTTTGATCGATGGCACACAGCCATCAACTGTTTGTCCACCGTAGACCCTGGGGAAGGGGTGGGAGGGTTACTTGCAAACATTGTGATATGGGGCCATGATGTACCAAAGACATATGAGAAATCACTCGACATGGGGGTTCCTGAAAAGAATTTTGTAAGGGGATACTTTGAATATAAAGAAGTAATTTGTCTTCCCTAGTAACTTCATTAGGCTAAAAATGAAAAAAATTCTTGAGTTATTTTCACCTGGCCGGGTCAAAATTTTGAAAATCTGGACTTAGTTTTAATCATATTTTTTTATGATTTATTCTGTTTATAAAATGTTTCAATGTGTATTTGGTTAAATAAAACACATGTAAATGGTGTGGTACAACAGAAATTCAACGAGGAACTACCTTCATACCTTTATTTACAAAGATATTTTCACATTTTCCGCAATATTAGTTACGGTACTTTCATCAACACGGATGTGCATGGTAGATAATCATATCCACAAAATCAGTCCAACAAAATCAACTCATCTTTTAGACTATAGGACAGGTGTTGTGTATTTTGTAAACATAGTTTTTTTTAACAAATTCAATCTCAGAAATTTTCGTTTTGATGTTTATATGGAATTTAAAATCCTTTTTTGGTCAACGCACGCATGTGACAAGTGTTGACAGATTAAACAGATTCTTCTCTGAATGGAAGACTAGCTTTATAATGTAATCATTTTTAGGGAGTTTTATTGACAACATTTTATTTATTTTATGTTTTTGGTGAAAGGACTACAAACAAGAACCACAAGGAAAACAGCCCAGTGCTGGTGCCCAGTCAAATTCAGTTCATGGAAATTAAAAGAAAATTCTTGGGAGAGTAACACAATAATTTTTTAAATTTTTGTCTTTATAAAGATCAAGAGTTTCTACTGTAACATGGTATTAGCAAATATTCAAAAAATTAAAAAAAACCCACAAATTGCTGACATTATGGTTCATTCTTGGTGGCTCTTCACATATATTACTCTCAAATTAGATTTGTTAAAAGATAAGATTATTTTATACCTTACTTTGCAGAATAGTGTAGTCTATTTGGATAGTTATATTTTTAGATTCTATTTTGTTTTCTTGTTCTATTAAAAGTGTCATTAATGTAAAGGTTAAATTTGAGATACGACATACTGATGACAAAACAGTGTGAAAACTTGTGTTATATCATTTTACTGCATGATTCAAACAAAACCTTAGCTTAAATCTGTTGTAAAATATCTCATAAAAACAAAAATGTAAATGTATACCTGTCGACATTTCCAAATTCTGATGTGGGAGATTAAAATTTACAAGTAACGTTTATGGAGAACTGACATATGAGGCCCAAAAGGTACACCAATTTTTTTTTACTCAAAGTTAAAGTGGGAAATAAATAATATGCCAAAATTTTGAAAACTGACAACCAAAAAAAAAAGGTCTCACAAGTGCACAGACAACTGATAACAATGTAATTTTCAACTTCTCAACAAAATGTAGGGTGTACACTGTCTATAAGGCCTAAAAAAATTAATTGTTGTGTTGCCCTCAAGTGGGATTTCTGAAAAATTGAGTCGGTCGGTCAGAATTTTTTTTTTTTTTATTTTTTTTTAAAGCACCCAAAGTACCAAATTTGGGTGCATTTTCCACTATTTTCAAAATATTTTCTCAAAAAACACCCAATTTTAGCAAAATTGGGTGCTTTCCCGACCCTAATATTTTTTTTTTTAAATTTTTGAATAGGGTCGGTCGCTGAGGGCAACATAACAATTTAATTTTTTTTTGCGTAATACATGCTAGCAGGACACCACGGTACATTTTTTCTAAAAGCAGGAGATAGCAGGTTTTTTTTTTCCAAAGCGGGAGATTTTTTTTCAAAGCGTAGGAAATGGCTACCCAATCGGGAGGTCAGGAGGATTACCTAAAATCTTGAGACTCCCGCCTAAATCGGAAGACTTGACAGGTATGTAAATGACAAAAGAAGTATGAATTGATTTGGTCTTACCCTATAAGGGTGTGATTCTTTGCTAAGTGTCTACTTTTGGCTTTAAAAAAAATGAGAAAAAAAGTTTTTCAAATCATATTTTTTTTCTTGGAATGTGTTCACAATAGTGCACAAATACTAGAATGGGCAATCGACGCGACCTTTAGAGCCTTCAAGTAATTTTATGCGACATCTAATTTTCAGTGTTGTAGCATAGGGAAAACCATTAAAAGTCATTTCCGTAACACTATTTGTTATGGAAATGACAATCAGAGAGTAAATGTCAAGGTGAGTAAATTCTTCTATGTTTCCTCAAGATCTGAACACAAATGAAGAACCATTGAGGGAGGTTCTTTCAAATGGAGAAAACCAGAGTGATTATGACTTAGATTTTATTGCCTTTATGAACAGGTGAAGGTATCAAGAAATCATTTCTGTAACGGTAAAAAGTTACAAAAATGACCGTTACGGAAATGATGTTTCAAACATTTAGACCAGTATAACGTCTCCCGAGGGCGATGCCTAGCGTGATTGTTTATATAGTAGGGTACAGGTCACAATTCTGTTTGCACTGCCAATCAGAACTGACATTACTTTCCTATATTTATTGTGTTATACAGCGCTACGGAAATGACACTGAATAAAGGTACTCTCCCTTATTTTTGCAAAAGTTTGTATTTTGATGGATATTCATCAGAGATACGGGAGATAAATGATGTGTGCCAAGTAGCCAATTCATGCAGGTACTTATTGACCAGGATAATTTTTGGATTCAGTGTTTTCAATTTTATAGACTGCCATTCAAAATGTTCATTACGGAAATGACTCAAATCCAGGGACAGAAATTTTTTAACAAAAATAGTAAAATTTAGGATTTAATTAATACATTATGGCATTATTTGATAGATAGGATATGTTCAATTAGTAAATACTTAGTGATCAAGAGTATTTCCAAAAGGAAAAATTTTACTACCAAATAAATAATGACAATTGTAAGTTTAAGCGTAACCATAGGGACATACGGTTTTCGGGGGGTTTGCATCAAGCATCAGGAAAAATAACTACATTTAACTTTGTTTATCAAGGTTTTTATAATTTTTTATAATAAAGATCATATTTATCAAGACAAAACCACAAAATAAATATTTCAGAATTGTAATTTTTTTCATTTATAGTGAGTTTAAGTAGCGGGACATGAAAGTAGACACTTAGCGAAGAACCACCCTTAAAACAAACCTGCTGTCATTCAATGTAGGTGATCATCTATTAATTGTCCTCAACAAGCAAGAGCATTTGTTTTTGCTTGTGTATACACAAAAAAAATTGTTACTCACAATGGCGATAATCTGTACGTATTGACTTCAGTGAAAGAGTCAGTAATAGGATAACAAAATTGTTTAATAATGCATTGTTTTGCATTGTAAAACATTTGAACTAGGCTAAGAACCAGACTATACTAAACTTCAAAATTTTTGTTACGAATTATTTGAATATGCCAGTGTAAGAAAACCCCAATTCCAATAGCTCCCTTCTGTTAATTATACTTATAAAATATAAATGCATACAAATTTCTGAAAATGCTTTCACATCATTAAAATAGCATTTCTATGTCAATATCCTAGTGTCATATTGTCATATTTAACCTTGTAGTTGCCTTTTTTAGACATTGTTAGATAATTGTTATACTATAGTACATAGTTGCTATATTTAAACAGCCAGTACAAGAACATCCCAACTCCATGAGGTCCCTTCTGCAACTATATACTAAAATTATCTAACAATGTCTAAAAAAGTCTAACTGCAAGGTCAAATGTGACATTATGATTGGAATATAGACATGGAAATGATTTTAGTGATTTGAAAGCATTTTCAGAGATTTGTATGCATTTATATTTTACAGAACTTAACAGAAGGGAGCTATTGGAGTTGGGGGTTTCTTGTACTGGCGTATTCATTTAGTTGTGGCATCACCAAAAAATGTGATCAAATAAAATTAAACTATAAGGCCGAAACCATAGTCGGCCACCAAACAAAATTTTAGCTACCATTTGGTCGTGACGTCAAAATGACAAGTGACTCCAAACAAAATAACTGCAACACCGAGTTGAGACAAAATAAAATTTTGCGCTAGATTGCACATCATTGAATTGCTATACGGTACATTAACTTGACCAAATGTTTGTTACCGTTCATACTTTAAATTTGATGGCAAATATTTGGTGACGTCACAACCAAATGTTTGGTAGGGAACATTTTGTTTGGAGGCGGACTATGGTTTCGGCCTAACAATCATTTGATGATGGCTGGTTCAATGACGTTACCTTCATTCAATTTAACACATGTGTAATTTAGCGAGAAGTTTAATCTGTTCTTAACTCGGGTGTCATTTTTACATCCCAACCAATTGCTATTGGTATAGTCTGGGCCTAAAAGACTTTTGTGCTAATGTTTTCGTTTAATGCTTCATCCCCACTTCGTCATTATATAATGCTAGGTGAAGGAAGTGAGCAAGTGTCAAAACATAGAAAACAGAAATAGTGACATGATCATGATGATAGTGTATTTATAACAAGGAAGCTAGGGATCCACACAGCTGGAAGATTACCCTATATACCAGGGGGAGGGGCAGTTAGCATGCATTACCAAGGTAAAGGTAAAAGGGCGGCCTGTATTTGCACAGGTCGGAGTGCTGTGCTCTTCTTTCTTTTGAAATGATTGGACCAGACTCAACTTTTTTGTTATATTTCCGGTAAGGGGATCACCACGCCTCCTTCACTGCGAGTCTGTTACCTTCCCAATGAAGAATGCCTGTACCCACCTGACACCTAGGTGGAGAGGAGCACATGATAAGGGTTAGTATCTCACTCAAGGACGCTACACATGCCGCTCACCAGATTCGAACCCACGACCCTCAATGCCCAATGATTAAGAGACGAGGACCAATGCAGCTAGGCCACACGTGTCCCTCCAATGCATAACCAAAGCATTTCAAGAATGCCCCCAAAATCAATGTTTTGTTAGCATGATATTCATCTTAGTTTTCAGTTGATTCTGAGGTTTTAATAATCTGTAATATTTTCTTTCCTAGTTTTTTAGTGTCTTAAAATCTGTGTGTAAAGGGAGTTAAGTTTACGGGTATATACAGTTTCAAATCAGACTTTAGTTGATTGCCCTTTCTTAGCGTTAGAGCTTTGCATATTTTGCTCGCCATTGCTGTAGGATAAGTGAATGATCTTTTTCAATGACTATGTAGCTCGTACACGACATTTCATTAAGGCCACCTTATATAATATTATTTGTTTCTGAACTAAGGTGATGATGTACATTTTTAGTCACAAATGTGACTGATGATTATCATCCTTTAAGCCCTTGTACTGTTGTAAGGGACATGCGTGACCTAGCGGATAGTCCTCGACTGTTAATCACCGGGCATTGAGGGTCGTGGGTTCGAATCCGATGGATGGTGTGTGTTGTATCCTTGAGCAAGATACTTACCCTAATGTGCTCCTCTCCACTCAGGTGTCAAATGGGTACCGGCTTTCTTCAATGCTGGGAAGGTAACAGACTCGCGGGGAAGGAGGTGTGGCGAACCCCTCACCGCAAATATAACGGATTGTGGAGTCTGGCCCAAACGCTTCGAAAGAGAGATGGGCACTCCGACCTGTGAAATACAGGCCGTCCCCTTTACCTTACTTACTTTACTACTGCTGTATTTGAGATGATGCCGGCAAGATTCTCAAAACCCAGCTCCAAGATTGAGGAATAAAATCAGCTTGTTATAAGCTTTCACCAAGGAAACCCAACGTGGTACTTTGTACCAAATAAGCTTAAGGAAGCTTATCTTCAACTGGGCTCCAAGATGTTTTTAAATTTAATTTTTGAATGCAGGAGGAAGACTGGAGTACCCAATTTTATATGTTTGTCCATAGTTGGGTAGTTCTAAACACAAATAGTTTCCTAGGTTTTATCGGGCGGGTTGGCGCAGCGGTAGTTCCCTCGCCTTACACCAACGAGGTTCCGGGTTCGAGTCCCGCGCCCGGCGCTTTACGTGCATTTGGTTTTCAGTCCATGCACGCTTCCGCAGGTTTTTCTCCGGGTACTCCGGTCTTCCTCCTGCATTCAAAACTGAATTTAAAAAACATCTTGGAGCCCTGTTAAAGATAAGCTTCCTTTAGCTTACTTGGTACCAAGTATCAAGTT
This sequence comes from Ophiothrix spiculata, assembly GCA_000969725.1. NCBI lineage: Eukaryota > Metazoa > Echinodermata > Ophiuroidea > Amphilepidida > Ophiotrichidae > Ophiothrix > Ophiothrix spiculata. The sequence goes on along the minus strand of JXSR01S007252.1, from coordinate 21,166 downwards.
GGGTTTCCTTGGCGAAAGCCTAAACAAGCCTAAACAAGGTGATTTAGATGACAATTACATATCTTGAAAAGCATTTTTTAGAAATAAGAATCACTTTTAGATATTAATAAAAGGAAGGGCTTGAAAGTTGTTTTAAAATTTCATTTTTTTTATTGTTTGTTGTTTTTAACTTTCCACAATTTCATTAATGACCAATTATGCTATTCTGCTTGGGAGTCAGCAAAATAATTGTAAAAGTTATCAGTTAAAAGTTCACATGATATAACCAAAGTTTACTTTGATATAACATCAAGAAACATAACTTTTTTCTCAAATGGCTTATAATCCAAGGGAAGTTTTTACTTAGCCGGACATACAGACAGTTGTAGTAGACCTAGAATTAACAATCCTGGTTATAATTGTACAATATAGATAGGCTGGCCTGATTAATTGACCTCATACTGTCGCTGGGGTATCACAAGATAGATTAGGCCATGGATATAATCAATGACGTCCAATAGGTCTACTAGAGTAGAATAGGCGTACAATTCGATGGATGTAATTTATGATATTTAAAGTTGTTTTGTCGGGTGTACGGGTTTCTTCCCATCGCTTATTGATGCTGTAAAGCCCATTGCGAAGTATCGGCTGTACACTTAAACGTTGTTTGTACATTGCTTATACCTAGTGATGAGGAGCTTGCTTTAAGTAATCATAATATGCTGAAGGCCTACAGTGTTGCAGCATCAAATCTGAGGTGTGCGAATTTAACAATCTCAAGTAGGCCTATAGGCATATCACCATCTTATGATAGACTTTTGTGAATGACTTCTAGCAGCAGCATTACTGATGAAGTCACCCAAAGGCAAGTCTGTGCATTTTCATTCAGTTGTATTTCATGGCTTCTTGCAGAATTTATTCACTAAGGGCTGAAGACCATTGCATCATATAACTAGCAATTACGAGAAGATTTGGCAGGGCATCTACAACTGGATCATATACAGAATACAAACTGAACACAAATAAGGTGCTTGAATATGATAACAGATCCAGATCAGAGTTCTGGGTTAAGTAGAGGCCTAATGACCTGAAGGACTGGCCAATGTGGACTGGCTAGCCATTGTAGGCACTATAGCGCTGGTGGAAACTGGATTAGGCACACAGGTGACCAATGATAGTGCAGTGTAGTCGACGCTGTGCTTGTCACAATGCTGGAGGCCCAATCTGGAACTGAATTCCTGTTTTTCAAGTGAAGTGCTAACCGTTTTGATGCCGTCTGTTCATGACTAAACTATACCTTGCACATTTGGAGATAGTGTCATAAGCCAAGATTGTATTGTGAATGAGTATGACATGAAGGATTTCTTAGTAACTAACGTTCTTGTTAACTGACTCTATACTCTCAAGGTTTATTGAGCAGAACAACAGGCAATTCTGAAGAAATCTTATTCCTTTCTTGCTTATTCGGAAATAACAATTTTACTCTTGGAATTAATCGTGGAATCAGTAATGTTAAGAGTGAAAGTTACCATATCTGTATTACAAACAGAATATAGTCTGACTACTAGAAAATCTGGTTTTACTGAGGATTTCATTTGTTCATGTCCGCTGGATTAATTTGAGTGATTTTAGGGCAGATTATTTGTAGCCGTGATGGATATGGATTTGGATAACTGCATAGCAAAGGCAATGGGAAGGCTTAGAACCAGCCATTTGGGATCATCGGTAAGATCAGATTTGTGATGGAATAGTTGTTGATCTTTTATTTTGTTGTTCACTAATTTTAAAATTGATTTAGTTATTTTAATAACAATAGTTATTTAATACCAAAGGTGAGTGAGATCATAGATTTTAGTTCAAAATCTATGGTGAGTGAGATATATATTAGCCTGTTTCTACTCAAGTATGCTTACCCGGGTAATGCCGATTAAGTTTCACAAACCCGGGTAAGTCATCCAGTAGAAACACCAAATAATCGGTTTATTCATCATCCGTGTATAGACATTTACCCGTGTATTGTACCCACCTCTGGAGGTGGTTATTGCCGTTTAAATAACGTGTCGCAATCCAGTAGAAACGATACCGGTTATGAGAATCCGATTATCACAATGCAACGCCGCGCAAAAGGTCAATCAACCTTTACTTTCCGTACATCCGGTGTACACGGTATTTCATCAAGTGAAAGCAAAAATAATCGGATTCTGTCGTGAGTATAAACACAGCGGTGTAAGTGCGACACGGTATTCTTTAATACATGGTAAACATGATCGGTATATATTTTACATTTGAGTAGAAACAGGCTACTAGTCATCTTCAGTCAAAGGGGAAAAAAAGTTTTTATGGGCAGATGGGCCTTCCAAGTAGGGGATTGTTTGGAATAAGCTTATAAGCTAACATGTCACAGTCCAACAAAATCCAACAAGCAAAAATCCCGGGGGGGGGGGGCACTGACCTAGAAAGGGTATACGGGTATGTGCGGCCCTCAAGACCCCCTTTTCACGCCTTGTCTGCCGCTCACTAGACCCCCATTTAAAGCACAACCTGTAGTTCGCAAGCCTTATTTTCAAAATATTTCAGTTCCCTAGCCTCATTTTTGGAAATTTAGTTCACAAGACCCCCAATTCAAGCAAAATTTCATTTTTTTGGTCCCTTCAGTTCTCTAGACCCCCTTTTCAGAGTCAATCTTCCGTTCGCTAGACTAGGGTTTCAGATATCGGGGCCGCACACCCATACCAAAACCAAAGTTGGGTGCCCCCCCCCCCCCCCCCCCCTGGGGCAAAAATCAAGAAATTTGCCAAGTCCAAATACGTCATAGATCGGGGATACGGATGGGCAAGAAAGTGCTGCCATGGCAGGCCATACTGGGTGGCTTGCCATAGCTGGACATTGGAACGGGATGTGAGAGGTCAAGGGTTCAAATCCCAGGGGAAACGGGAAATTTTTGTATGACGTATTCGGACTTAGATAGTTTTTAAGCGTTTGGGAGTTAGGGTTAAAATTGAATTTTCTGAACTATATAATGCTTCATTTAAAAGTATACATTTCTAGATGTGGAATTTCATGTAGAAGATGATGGTTAGGTCAGTTATGGACCAGAATGTATGATTTTGGACCAAGCGTCCAAAAACCCTGGTTCTTGGACCACTATATTTGTAAACAACCTAACTAAATTTTGAAGAAAAAAAAAGAAGTTGGACCTCTTATGCTTTTTAGAATCTAGAAACACATGTCTAGGAACGCGTTCTCAAATTTTTGATTTTTGACTTACTTTTTGAAGTATTGCCAAAATAGGTCCAAAATTAGCCCAAAATGATTGTTTGTCATTTTTGTCCTATTCTATGCCTATTTTTGGTAATATTTCAAAAAGTAAGTCAAAAATCAAAAATTTTAGAAATGCGTTCCTAGACATGTGTTTCTAGATTCTAAAAAGCATAAGAGGTTTTATTTTTTTTAAATTTAGTTAGGTTGTTTACAAATATAGTGGTCCAAGAACAAGGGTTCTTGGACCTTTAAAATCATACATTTTGGTCCAAAACCAACCTAACCATCATCTTCTACATGCAAATCCACATCTAGAAATGTATATATTTTATGTGGATTTACTTTAATATTGCTTTCTGAGTTACAAAGCATAATATATTTCTGAAAATGAGGGGTTAACTGTGCCCTTAAAAGAAAAAATAAGATTTTTTTTTTTTTTCCTATTCATTTCACTTGAACTCAAATATTTGTTGACAATTGTTTTTTCTTTACAATGTTTTATATCTAACAACACATGTAAGTGTACTTTATGCAAAAATCTTATCTCATTTGTGAAGGTTAATTTAGGATGACTGCACTTTTCAAACTTTTACAAACAATTGTAGATATACCACTGGGTAGTTGAAACTTTCTGAAGCAATATTTACAAATAGTAATACTAATAGTACTTAAATTGTAAAACACAATTTGAATGTCAGGATGTGCCACATTTTGAGTCTATTTGAAATGGAGTCGGAAGTCTAGATGGAATGGTTTGATAAGTCAGGAAACCTGGTGTAGAGTCTGGGAATCGGGAGGAATCCTGACTACGGGAAGATGATATTTGCTAGTAGATGGTGCCGCCCATTTGCAAAAGAATTGCTGTTCAAGCAAAATAGTTAATGTTGCTTTCTATTAAGTAAGATTTAGGAGCACCAAGATATATTGTTATATGGGGTATGGCATTGGTGTGCACCAGTCACGCCTGCTTTTTGCATTGTTATCCGAAGTTGACAATTTTATTTACACTTACAGAACAAAATCTCACTAAATCTCACTTTAGAAAATCATGAAAATGCACCAAATAGTCCAAATAGGTCACACAGACTGAGGTTATATGCAGGGCCAAATCGCTGTCTGGGCAGCGACTCAGCGGTGGCTTGCTATGGTATCACTTGCTTGGGGAGTGGGTGATTCCCGGTTCAAATCCTGGTGAAAACATGCATTTTTCCAGGCGGTGGCGGACACGATAAATATCATCCATTAGATTTAGGGACGAGGGATTTCTAAAACGCAAATTTAGGGTACGATTTACGTGTATTTCTATTGGGTCACGTGACTCACGTATTGTAGAAAAAAATTCCAAAGATCATATTTTTACCTTTCCTCAAAAAAATACAAAAGTGTTCTTATAGTTAATCAACATAATTATGTCATTCCAAATCCGCTGGGGTTCACGCGTGAACCCCACTTTTAAATATGTTATCATATTTTCTTACTGATTACGAAAATAATTTTAGTGATCATCCCGGAAGTAGTATTTTTCCACGAATCCCAACGGCTTCACGCCAGAGGCGGTATAGGACATGACGTCACCGGGGATCGGCTGCGGCAACCAGTAACAGTTGCCACGACCACCCTCCTCTGCATTTTTCAGCCTTACCAATTCGAGGAGAAACAGAAAAAGTTAAGAAATCGATTAGGGTTAAATTGATGCATAAATTGGCTTGATTTAGTACGTGCATTATTTTGGCAAATTCTTCTCTACCTTCAGTGGGGCATCAGTAATGAGATTTTCTCGGTGATTCAACAGGTAGGGCCATGGAAAATTACATGTACGAGATATGACAAAATAATGTTTCCCAATTAAATTTCGTTTCTATCGGCATCGCATAGTACAATGCGTTGCAGTTAATCTCACACACATAACAACAGCATGCGCTTATACAATTATATGTTCCTAAAGCAATACAAGCTGAAGCTGGACTGGTAAAAGAACTTTTTTGTAACACTTTAAGGATTTTGTATCACATAACTTTGAAATTGTATGCAATACGGAAATATCCTTTTCAGCTATTAAGGCTACGGTCCCTAAAAACGTCTCGCTCAGCTGAATGTCATGTTTACTGCAAGTTTTTACCTACTTACACCTATCAGAATATCACAATTTTTGGCGTACATATTGAATAGAGTCTCTTGTTTATACATGGAATTTTACTAGTGATTTCACGTCCACTATCAAGGTCAAAATGACGCCTAAAGACTACTTCGAAAAAGTTGACCTTTTTTCGCTGAAACCTCATGACGTTCGAACAATTCGACTGGTTTCAAATTTTGACAGATTGTAGGCTTGATACTTGTTATTGAATAGCAAACACTATTTTATAAATATGCTGAGATGATTTTGAATGATAATGTAACAAACCCGCGTTGTTTTGCCCAAAAAATCCGGACGTGAATTACGACTCTGAGTTTGCCCTGTTTGAGCTGTGAATTGCCTGTTTTAAGTATCTACATTATCTACATTTTGTCTGATATACACATTCGCATAATTTACTGACAAATTGAGCATCCCAATGAGGCAAAAATTTCAATTTCAAAAGAAAACATGGCATTCTAATGTTTATGTTTTAGATTTTAGTTCACGATCACAACGCTGCCTTGATAGCTCAGCGGTAGATCTCTCGCTTTGTAATGCATGAGTAACCCCTGCCATAATCCATGGTTCGAGTCCCCGCAAAGGCAGTGGAAACTATTTATCTTTTCATGATAGAAAAATAGTTAGGATTCACATTTTCCTGAGCAGATGGATTCCTCGTACCCTTAACTAATAAAATTGTTGAATTTTTATCTAATGAGTGATAAAGAATACAACATGTCAAGATGTATTAAATCATTAGGCCTAACCAATCAAATAAACAAACAAACAAATAATTATGATATTAAATTAAAAGTAGGACTCATGCTCTATTATGAATTCTTGCTGTTTTTTTTATAAATTACAAACTTGCAAATCTGACAAAATATTGCACTTATTTTATTAACAGTTGTGAAAGTTATTTTTAAATTAAATATCAGTCATCGTTTTAATGCACAATTGTATACAATTATACAATGGTTTAAAATAGATTAGCCAAGTACATGGAATACTGGGGCGGGTACTGGGGAACTATAATGACATATTTGTTTAGGGAAATAGTTTGGATCATTAAGGCAGTCATTCTGTGTCATAATAAAAGGTGTTATATCATGATTACAGTGATTTGAGCCGTGCAATAGTTTGAACTATTGCACGGCATGAAACAAACCTGTGTGATATCATGATATAAAACAAATATTGAATGCCTTTGCACGTGCAATAGTACAAAATATATCATTCTGTCAAATTTGGACTGATCCATTTCACTCAGCTACGCCTCGTGAAATAGAAAAGTCCAAATTTGACCTCATGATATATTTTATACTATTGCACTCTCAGGCATTCAATATTTGTATACTATTTTTGTATATATGTGATAAAAAGTAGCAAAAGATTGTGTACTAAAATTAACTCAATGAAGTGTGGAAAACATGTGTACATATATTTTTTCACTAAGTATGATCTTTATATGTGACCCGTCATATCGAAAGGTACCTTAAGGGTACCAAAATGAATGAAAGTCAGTTAAGTTTTATGTTAATCTGACCATGCTGACATTGTTAAGTTTTTGCCTGAGTTGTACTTAGATCAAAATTTGATCCAAACAAGAATGATATTCTTCTTGATAATGTTATTAGCAATGTTCATGTGTAAGAATAACAACCGTATACTACTACAGGGACCAAACATGCTGCATAGCAATACGGGTCTACTGTAAGGCTGAAAACATAGTCGTCCTCCAAACAAAATTTTCACTACCAAACATTTGGTCGTGACATCAAAATGACGAGTGACTCCAAACAAAATAACTTCAACACCGAGTTGAGACCAAATAAAATTTGGCGCTAGATTGCACCTGTTATTGAATTACCATATACATTGGACCAAATGTTTGTTACCCGTATACTTTAATTTTGATGGCAAATATTTGGTGACGTCACGACCAAATGTTTGGTACATACAGAAAATTTTGTTTGGAGGCAGACTATGGTTTCACCCTATACCCGATATCAGATAATTAATTTGGGTGTATTTTCTCTTTTGTCAGATACACCATGCCTGGTCGCGGGCCACTTTTGAGGGCGCTGCGGACCGGATTTGGCCCGCGGGCCGCTACTTGGGAAGGCCTGTTTTAAAGCTCTGCATATAATAACGGACTGCCAGACGAAGATTGCAAAATAATGTAGACTTCAACGATATTCAAAAATTGCAATTCATGAGAGTTAATTAAAATCATGTTAACATTTTTTGCAACCTTTTTTTATTTCACAGCTTTCCCTTGCTACTGATTATCAAGACAGAAGGAAGATCCGAACTGCTCTCAGAGAAATGAGACGAAAGAAAGAAGGTAGGTTGAATATGAAGAGTTTGTTTCCGAAAGGGTTTAATCAACATTTTTTTTTTAAATTATCACATTACACTTGATCAACTCTGATATTTTTGGTCAAATAAAGATGCTACATGAAGTAGCCAAAATACACATTAATTTTACTCTCTGATTTTTGATTATTGCCAGGGTTTCTGCACTTCCTTTTAATTTAGGTTTTCCCATTCAATTTCACACACAATGTTCATCCAAATTTTACAATTGTTTAGTTCAAATTCGTCTCAAAAAAAATCGAAACTGTACATTTGCCAACTCGATTTCGTCATTGGTCAAACAACTTGGTGCACTCTAATTCGTCAACGGGCGGTTCGTCATGTTAATTCGTCATGTTAATTCAAATTCGTCGGGTCATACGATTTTGTTGTATTATGGCTAAACGATTTCGAAATGGGAAAACCTATAATTGTGTGAAGTGATTATATGCCAGTTTGGAAAGAAATTTGTGGACCTTATTTGAATAAACTCTTCTCATGAAAGCATAATCTTCAAGAAAACACGAAGACCCATTGCAAATTACAGAGTGCCAAGTGGAAAATGAAACTTGAAAAATGGATCAAAATGTTGTATGAACTTATGATGTTGGTGATGGCGGTATTACCGAGTATTTAACGGTGCGCAAAATCAATTGTTAACCAATTTAAACATAGCGGTAGCCCTTTTTCTGCACAAGTGACCAACTAAACGTAAAATTCATGAAATTTTGTATACAACACCAAATTTCAATAACTTACAGCCCTCTTTAACACCTGAAACACTGAAATTAAAAAAAAATGGGAGCCACGATTTTTACTAAGTGTCATCTCCTATATTCATAATATAAAGCTTTATTATGTTTACAACTATCTCTATCAATCATTTTATTTTGGTATACACAGGAAATACCACCTTAATTGTCGTCTTAAACTTGTGTCATATATCATGTCACCAATCACGTCCATCCCTTCTATATCACAACAGGCAGATGTTTGCCGTATAAAGTACAATGTGCTAAGTATCGTGCACATCATGTTTTTAAGTGTTATATAATATTCTATTTATATAATCCCAATGTGTGGACTATTTCCTTGCGGTATGGACAAAAGGTGTTAATGTTACTGTGATCACAGGATGAAGATTAAGACAAGATTATTACATGGTGGCAGATATTTGGGCCGCATGTCAACATTTAGATACACGCCTATATTGCCCTAGAAACCAAAAATCAAGGAGATAACGATAATGATAGAAAATTATTTTTGGATAAAACAGGTGAAAATGTTGATACCTTTATCATATGAAAAATAAATATTACACACATGTCAATGACTGCATACATAAGGCCTTGTGTTGTGGGTTGTGTTGTGAGTTGGGACACAACTGCATTACACACTGAAGTGGAGTGAAATTTGCATGTCCTTTCTTTTTAGCAGACAGGCCCTTAGCCAGAAGGTGCGGTTGGGGCATATTCTCATTAAAATACTACATTTAATGCTCGGAAAACTACTGAAACCCCTTTTTTTTGCTTGTCACTTTGTCGAAACTACTAAAATAAGTTTAGGATTGACCAAAACGAAAATTTTCCCTCCAAATTAGGTTCAACTTTATGAAAATCCCCCCCCCCCCCTTGACAAAATCCTGGCAATGGGTCTGTTAGCAGATAACATTTCTTTCTCTGTGTTAAAGTCCCATAAAAGTTTATATCATTGAAAAACAATGATTGTATGGATATCTGCAAGGTGGATATAGGGTGGAACTAATGTCATGTAGGGTGTAAATGTAGCATGTCATGCGAAAATGCCCAGAAAATGGTACCATAATTGCTTCAACAATATCTTTATAGGCCTAACTGTATGTTATTTAATCATTTGACCCTTTGATAAGGGGATGCTATTCTTTTGCCTAAACAAAAGGAAGGAATTTACTGTTAGAGAGGGGAGCGTGGCTGAGCGGTTAGAGCACGGGTCTCGTAATACAGAGATTGTGGGTTCGAGCCCCGGGCGGGGCAGTTTTCGTCTCTTTGTTTCCTTGAGCAAGAAACTTTACTCTACGGTGCTCCGTGGTCGGACACTCACGTAAAGCCTTGGGTCCTCTGTACGAATAGACTCCTTCATGGGGTATGCATGTTCAGTGCAAGTACTTGTATCATTGATTGATTGATTGATTGATATACTGAGCTAGAGTGTGGTCAAATGTTTCTAAAAAGTCCATTGGAATCCATTCTACAGATAATAATTTATATAACTTTCTCATAAATAATAACACTTCAGTCGGTACAAGAACAGGTAAAAGCCAAATCTGATACATACACTGGATAGCCAATTCAATGCATTGTAATGCATGCCTGCTCCCTTGCATCCTCACACCCCTACTTAACCCATTATGCAATTATGTAAAAAAGTAAATAATATTTGAAGATGAAATAATGCTGACTTATAGCCTGATAAATTGTCAAGTTTATGGTCTGTAAACCAAATCAATTGACCACATCTTCCTGAAAATATGGTAAAAACACTCCTGATTTTTACCAAAAACTTTAATGCCTCCACACATTCACTATACCGCAATTCATGACACAGGCCATAAAGCCCTTATGTAGTTATAATTCCAACAATACGCCTAAAAACAAAGCAATTGACAACCTTATAAAACCGTTTGTACTGAGCAGCTGCTATGCTTTTGTATCCCACGATGTCACAATTCAACCATGTGAGGGAAGTCGTTAAGCTAATTACAAGCTATTAATTAATGATTGTCTGTGGACACCAATCATAATTCTATACTCCAACTTTGAGATCATTTCAAGGTTGATTAGGGTATAAATACAAATCTGAGGACATACGTCATCAATACGATATATTCGCTGACAAATTGAAAACGTCATATCCTGGGTACTGGTTCACGCTTTGTTCACGCTTAGTTGGCTACCCATTGATGATGTGTTGTGATCATTTTGATTGTGGTTCAAAATGCAATAAGTGTGAACCAGTCACTTGGCATTTTGATGTCACACTTTGTCAGCGAATAAGCCCGGGGGGGTAACTGATATTGGTTTCCGGGTAACCACCCGAGTTCCGCAGGTTCCGAAGGTGACCCTATGTGAGACCAAAAATTTGCAAAAATAGATGAAATGATACCCTATCTGTGACCATAAATCTACCTTATCTGTTCGAATGGACACCCTTTCCGGGACCATGCCTGTTCAAATGAATACCCTATCTGAGACCGTGACGAAATAATTATTACAAGAAATCATAGGTAAAATGTAACTGTACACCATTTGAACACTCTTTAAGAGTGTGTCTAGGTATTTGAAGCAATTTAAGGCACCATTATCATTAATTCAACCATTTTGTCATAGTTTGATACCTTATCAGAAACTAAAAGGCCAAATTTGATACCCTATGTGAGACCTTCAGAGTACCAGGTCGATTTTGATACCCTATATTGCAAGTCTCGAGACCTGTCCAGGTCTCGCTTTTTTGGTAACGTGGGTGGTTACCCGGTCAAAATACCCAGTTACCTCCCCGGGCGAATAAGTCATCAATCTGTAGTAGGGGGTGGTAACTGGGTATTCTGGCTGGGTAACCACCTGCGTTACCAAAAAGGTGAGACCTGGACAAATCTCGCGACTTGCAATATATGGTATCAAAATCAACCTGATACTCTGCAAGTCTCACATAGGGTATCAAATTTGGCTTTTAAGTCACTGAAAAGGTATCTAACTAAGAAAGAATGGTTGAATTAATAACAATGGTGCCAATAAAAGTGCTTCAAATACCAAGAAACACTTCTTAAAAGTGATCAAATGGTGTACATTTACATTTTCTATGATTTCGTGAAGGAGGTGTAGCGATCCCCTCACCGCCAATATAACAAAAAAAGTTGAGTCTGGCCCAATCGCTTCGACAGAGAGATGGGCACTTCGACCTGTGAAATACAGGCCGTCCCCTTTACCCTTAACCTTACTGTAAACGGGGTTATTTTCGCGAGGGTTTAATTTTCGCGAATTTCAAGAATCAGCATCTAACCGCGAATACATTTATTTTATGTGCAGGTCTATGTAATGAAGCAATTTACATTTCCAAGATGGAAAGACATATATTCCTTGTCAAAGGCTCAATAATTTGTGATAACAAACTCGCATCCTTATAGCAGTCAAAAGAGTAAAGATGAGTATTCGTCTAAATAAATAAAGGAAGGAAAACCTAAAATAGTATATTTATGACTGAGCATCACATCGGACTAAAATAATAGATTCAATGACTGTCAGGAAATACAGAAAATTTTGTCAGTATTTGGCAAGTGCTATGTAAATACATTCATGTTATCTTTTATCTACTTTATCTGAAAGAAGTAAATTCCTAATGAATGTCATCCTCATCATACTATATTAATATTGCAAAATTCTGATTTTCTTAAAATCTAAAGGGGTCTTTATTTAATTTTCTACTTAAAAGGGAAGTATTACTTTATTTAGTTACATTTTATCACTTTGTATTTGGTATCAAATTAATGAGTGAGATGATTTACTTAAATTTTACAATAAAATAGATAGGCCTATAATAGGCCTAGTACCTGTGGCGTGCCCAGGATTTTTCGAGTGGTGGGGCACAACTATGAGTTTTCCCGACTGACATACGACTTAAAAGAAAAAAGTACACCCAGCTTTTGAAAAGTGACAAGCAAAAAAAAGGTTCTCACAATCTCAAAAGAGTACAACAAGTTTTTCAACCATTTTAAAAACATTTTAACTAGTTTTCTTCTCTTCTCTTTTCTTTTTATTTTTTTCTCTCCACCCCTTTCTTTTCTTTTCTTTTATTGTCAAGATCCCCGAATGGGCCTTTTCCACGGCTGACTCACCAAACTGGGGGTGGGGGCAGCGCCCCAACCGCACCGCACCCCCACCCCCCTTATTGGGCACGCCACTGGTGCCTATGGCAGAAATATCTGTTCACAAAACAAACAACTGAATTTTCAAACGCTGCCTAAGTTTTGAGTGCATCTTGGCATCACCTGTTATAATATAATTCAAATTTGAAAATAATTTGTTCTATTTTTGTTGTTCTATTACTGTATAGTGGCAATTTCCACTTTATTTGCAGGGCCGGCGCTACCGGTGCGGCCGGTGCTGCGCTCGCCGCACC
>JXSR01S007250.1:41048-52911 GCA_000969725.1 Ophiothrix spiculata | reverse complement strand
TTTTTTCACAAAAGTTACGCACAAGTATGTTTTTTCAAATAAAAAGATAAAAATCGGGGGGTCATCGAACTAATTATTTTCCAGAAAAATGTTAAAATATGGACATTTTTAGCTTCAAAACACTACTCAAAGTATATGCGCATGCGTATTGCGGCACTACCAACTCGGAAACTAGCGCGTACTGGTACGCGTGGACCAGACACCTAAAAAATAAAAGGTTTGGAAACCTTTGAAAAACTATCACTTTATTAGACTACATTATGTGTGGTTGAACAGTTCCCTTTTTAATATCATCATTTCAATGATAACAAAAATGATTAAATGATAAAAGGTTATTGCTCTGATGATAACATGCAATTGAATTTAATAGTAATAATACCAATGGGATGTTGTTATTTTTTAATCTTTCGTACCAAGGACCACACATGGGTGCCTTGGTACTTTTATTTTTTTATTCGTTCACCAGTTTTCCTTTTTTTTATCAGATCACTACAGTGATAAACATAGATGTGTTTGCTTCCTAGGGGTTTGATTAAAACCCTGGAAGCAGATATGGAAAAGTGTTTGTAATTGAAAGTCCTACATTTTAATGGTAAATTTATAAGCGTGAACTTGAAATGTTGAACTTTTTTGCATAAAATGTACTTGTATCTTCCGACTTGCACATCTAGTTTGTTCCGATTGCTTTTTCAACTTCCTCCTCCACTTTCGTAGATATCTCATAACCTCTGTAAAGTTTTACACCTGAAGTAATAGAATTTCCGTGAAGATAAATGCCCAAAATAGTAGTGAAATCCTGTAAAAATTTGTTTACCAAATAAATATTGTGTTGTTTTCTATCTACATGTTTGGCTTTAAGACACATAATGTCGAATTGGCTCAAGCTGTAGGCCCTATACTTAAGTCCAACTTCAGAATTGCAGTATGGTCCTTTATTCAAATCAGGAATGATCGGAACACCCACCTTTAAATGTGTACAAAACTTTGCCTGAAATACAAACCTCGCGATCACTGCCAAATTGATTGCCCCTTCCCCTGTGGATTTTATAAGTAGGTCTGGGTTTGTAAAACAGGAAGGAATATAGGAAGGAAGGAAAGAAAAGATCATGGTTTTTATTAGCCATACCCTGACTTCAGAAAACAACTGTAAACATTAGCTGTAACACTCACTCACTCAGAGGGGGCTTGTCATGATTTTAGCAAAGGAGAACTCAGAAGCATAGAGAAAACCAAATTTTCATAGTTCCGCAGTTCTCCAAGATAAAGCAAAAATAAACAGAATGTGGTTGTTGTAATAGTATGAAATGAGATTAGAATGTGAGGAGGAGAAATGAGGAAGTCGAGGTCAGGCCCGTAGCCAGGAATTTTTCAAGGGGGTTCGGATTTTCAAAAGGTGGACCTTTTGAAGGAAAATTTTTCGTTTTGGTCGACCCTAAACTAATTTTACTTAGTAGTTTTTTTAGCAGTTTTCCAAGCATTTTGTGTAGTATTTTATTAAAAAAAGACTTACATTTACTTGTTTTGGCACTTTTAGGCGTTCTTTTGGTGGTCAAGTAGGGAATTTTTGTGGACCTTTTTTGTACATTGACAAATTTGGGGGGAGGGGGGGGGGTGCGATGCCCCCACCGCACCCCCTGGCTACGGGCTTGGTGGAGGTAACAAAAGAGGAGAGAAGTAATGGATGGAGGAACCCAAACCCAGAAAAACCATGCCAAGAAGGCAGCTCATGTGAAGAAAACCATAGTAGCCGGATAATTCCAGAACAGTCACCGGACCAAAGCACCCCCATGCATAAACAATTAGGAACTTGCCAATATTCCTTTTGTATTTAGTTGATGACATACAAGTTTGTTTCTTGTACAATTTGACAGGAATATCAGGCCTTGAATTTTGAAAATACCTGGAACCGATTTCACTAACATTTAGCGATGGTCGCTAACCTCGTTTTGATCGCTAAACTCCAAAAACAATCGCTAATACCTGCTATTTAGCGATCATTTTTGGATTTAGCGATCAAAACAGGGTTAGCGACCATCGCTAAATGTTAGTGAAATCGGTCCCTGGTGTGCTTACAAATAGCACTTTTCAGGATATTCAGGTGTGCTGTAGGTGTGCACTCTGTATCTTATTGTGTATAATTTTACCAGATTTAGGTGTGCTGAAAACTGCACTCCTCAAGATCATTTTATGCGTGTGATGGTGTGCTGTAGCACTCGCACACCTCAAAATACAAGGCGTGGAATTTTGCATTTTAATGTCAGACATGCCTGGGAAATGATAAGAATCTAATAATTTCGTACTCAGGTAATTTTGGCATTTTGAGGGAAAATTTGAGAAAAATAAGAAATGCAAAAGAAATTTGGAGGACATTTTTTGGAAATTGCAGTTATATTCCCAAGATTTTGCCATTTATTGCAGAATTTGTGTTTAATGTGTAAAATCAACTTGACCAGGGCAAAACATATGGTTTGATCATAGATTTACAGGGGGAGATACAAGGCACGCCGCCATTTTTATTCCGGCATGTAGGCAAAATTGGGGGTATTCGGGTTTTCACCAATGCTGCGTCGGGACTTGTCGCAACTTTAGCGCGTCCATGATCTTTTGCATCTGTTTTCTTTAGGCGCACTGTCTGCGTAAATCTTACGCGTGCTGGATAAGATACACTTAAATTACGCATCTCTGCTGAGGTCTTGGAAGACGCACAATAACAAATATATAGCGCCCGCTTACGGTCGTTTACGATTATGCTTGTTTCGAGTGGACCCGAATACCCCCAATTTGAGCTCCATGGCTGACGACGCCTTAAACACGGGCCGGTATACAAAGCCTGGTATCTCCCCTGTTAATCTATGGGTTTGATTGATATGCAAGAAAACATAGTGCATACAAGTTTATTTTTGCATATTTTACAAAAGAATATAAAAGCTGTACCCAAAAGTCCAAAAGAAAGTCTCTATCTGAACATGACATTGATAAGTGTACTATAAAGATGTTTTAATTAAGCACCTTTAAAAAATCGTAATAAAATGTCCCATGAAAAGTAGGAAAGTACATAATGTGTGGGCCGTTAAAATACGTTGTGTTTACCTTGAATGATTTCGTGTAATAAAAAATGTTAACAAATCTATGTTATGTCAAATAGGTATGTTTCAATTTTACAATTTGAATGCAAGAGTGGATAATATAATTGGAACTTATTTAGTCAATGTTGTTTCCAATCATTGGTCTGTAAAGTTCATGAAAATTTGGCATGAAAATTCCCAGTGCTGTTGTCAGGTAGAAAAATTGTGTTTGTATAAAAAATAGGAGTGCCTAGTGCATATGCATGGAGGCCAGGTGAAAAAAAAGTATGTTTCTCACATGCGATCTGATAACTGTGAAGGTGTACACATTTCTTGGGACGTCAATTTCGACCAAAGATGGAGGGGCGGTGGGAGGGTGGGGAAGTGACTTACCTTTTTTGATTTCCCAAATAATTAATTTTCTGGTTGCATAAATATGCATTTTAAAGGACAATGTTTAATCTTCGGTAGTTATTCTCTTTTGTAGGTACCGGTATCTTAAATTGGTGAAACATCAATTTCATTCAGGCAAAACATGTTTTGCTGATATTGTAGATATGATTGATTAATTATAACACTGAAGGTAGAACTAGCGGGCCCTGAACTAGAATAGGGGTATTTTATCATGAATACTCTCTTTTGAAGATGTTGTGAATTACTTTGTTACTGGTCATCTTTTTTAAGGTGGGCACCCATAAAAGGTGGATTTGTTACATGGAGAGTGATTTATGCATCAATTTTTGTAATATCTTTTCAACAATCAAATGAAATGTCATAATTTTATGATTTTAAAGACAATTTATTTGACTTTTAAGAAATTAAGAATAGAACCCAAATAAAGTGATTAATTAAGCTTAATGACCCGTTAAAGTTACTTAGCCAGGGGTGGAGGCGGGTGTGGATGAGGCGGGTGCGGATGAGGCATCATGAAAATTGTACATAAATTGTTCTGTCAATATCTTCTTAAAAATCCGTTGAAATGTCATAAATCTTATATGATTTTAAAGGCTATTTATTGTATATCAAAAACAAGTTGGAATTAACCCGAGTAAAGTTAACAATTAACGTTAATAGCAAGTTAAAGTCAATAAGCTTATTTAGCCAGAGATCACAACAGGGATAAATGTGGTTGGTGTGGATGAGATATGTACATTATTTATCAAATTTTGTCAAAACTTTTCAATAATTGTATGAAATGTCATAATTTTGGTATGTTTTGAAGATAATGTATTAGTCTATAAAATCAATTAAAAATGATTGCCAAATAAAGGTATTTATCAACTCTAATTAACGATTACCAGGAAGGAGTTAGGTATGGATGAAGTGAGTGAGATGTAACGCAAATGGGCCCCACCTCAAAACATATGACCTACTGTGCTTTGAGTCTGTTCATTACATTTCAAAAAATGTTAAAATAAGATAAGAAAAGTAAGTTTAATAATAGGCAAAGGTAAAAAAGATATGTTCCTGATCCCTTCACGCTTCCTCTTTTGAAAATTGTTCACATTTTTTCTTGTATATCTTCGATCATAACTTGTTCAAAAATATTTTAAGAAGGTTACACTTCTATCTAGCCTTGCAAAATGTGTAAAGAAGCATTTCAGGCGAGTCTTGCGATCATGGGAGGAGTCCAACCTTCCAAACAAGAAAATAAAAAGGTGTCGTTTTTCTTAGCTGTCGAAAAATAAAAAAAAACCCCTCTTCCTCCCTGTTTCCAAAAACCCAGATGAGAAACATAAACTTTCATTTACTTGGCCTTACATATTAATGATGGTTGCTAATTGGACATGAAACTTGTTTATTTTTTGCTCACACCTAATTTATGTGAAACTTTTGAGCGACATAATCATGCATGAAGTTGGTTTTGTGAGTGGTAAAAATGCTCCGTTTCATTAGGCTGAACATTATAGAGAATAAAAGACAAGATTGATTGTTTTGCCTGTTATCTAACGTCCCATAATAGATGGGCGTTCATTGTATTGAGTAATGGGCGCCCCGTTCTCATTCTTAGTCACATATTTGATTGATTAGTAAACCAAGGATGATGTAAAATTATTGCCAAAATTCAATAAAAACATCTGCATCATTGTAAAAACGTACACCTAGTTCAAACATGAAATATTCCAAATCGCGTCGAATGTGTGCGTTTATCTACACCGTGCTGTGATTTTCAAAGCACGGCTCCACTAAGTTTGATGTTGAAGGCCATGTCATAAATTGTCTCATATTGGATCGCCAAAAATAATTTATTAGGTAGTAAAATCACGTCAGTGACTAAGAATTTTGGATGTCTTGTTTTGAAAACTATTAGAAAGTGACTTAAGTATATTATAGTAAAGGTTAAATGGTGAGTGAATATAGTTTTACAAATACACAACATAGTGTATTTGATAATTGAAACATATTTTGATATCCAATACAGACATTTGAATGTTCAGCCATAAACTTGTTTGTTTCATTATTGTTTGGTTATTTGGCAATTGCAAGCAACAAACAATACACCATTACAGAGACAAATATGCAAATATAACAAAAACTTGATGAAGCTGCAAATAATGTTCTACAACACCACTCATGGCAAGAATTATTACAATTATGCGCTATCGGAAAAATATACTTTGGGTCCCAGATACTGAATTAAAATGATCTGAATGCACCAGTATTGAAAAATTCTGGAAGTGTTTTTATTCCAGGTTTGCTTCAGTATTGAAGTATTCTGGAAGTATTTTCTTGGAAGAGTTTTTGCTCCAGTGCTGCTCCAGTATTGAACAATTAGAACTGGAAGAGTTTTTGTTTCATTAGTGATGACAAAAATTGTAACTTGTGTGTCATACTTGTTTTTTGTTTTGCAGATCTCCTATCATACTTTTCCATTTGATGAGGCAGAGAGCTTGGCTTGGTTGAAAAACATCTGCGCAGCCGACAAGTCTCATATCGAGCTCTTCCCGAACAGCCGCGTGTGCTCGCGTCATTTTAGGGATGAGGATTACGTTCCCAACCTGCCTAACGGTCGTATACGCCTCAAACCCGGTGTGCTACCTTCAGTATTTGAGTGGACATCAGTAGATGAAACGGAAGAAGGAGAAATGTCTGACAAGATGATGCTAGATGAGAGCACTGGTTTCACCGTCCATGTTGGACGGAAGAAGCCCGATGATGATATCGGTGAAAAAGAGGCTGCTATTGCTTCCAGTGCCATAATGTCAAATAATAGTCCACAAGTGGCAGCCACTTTGGATCAACCACAATCTGCAGGACTAGATTTATCCACTACTAGTAAAGCATTTATTGCTTTACAGTCCCCACCAGGACTTGCAATGCCCAACAAAGCTTCCCAAGGATTACAAAATACTAACTCTTCCCCAAACTCACATACCAACTCCCTTCCAATGGAGCAAGATGGTGATGAGACTCTGAGTAAATCAGATGGTGTGACTGTACTGCAAGAGCAGTGTATTAATTGTGAGTTTCTAGAAGGAGAGTTGTCTAGAGCGTCAATTGAGTTAACTAACTTGCAGCGAGAGAAAGTGTTGCTACATGCCAAGTGTGCTGAACTGGAGGATGAGGTCCAGAAGATTCATGTGTACTGCAAACAGCTAAAAGCTTTAAATGGTGAGTAAAAAATTATGGGAAAATGTGAGGAATACGGGGACTAAAATCCCTGCCTAGGCAGTGCCCGCCGGGTGGCTTGGTATAGGTGGACATGGGATTGTGATGCGAGAGGTCCCGGGTTCGAGCCCTGGTGAAACCACCAATTTTGCCTCCCTGATTTCTGAGGAGATAGGTTTAGAACAAAAGGGGTTAGGTAGGGGGTTAGAGTTAGGAGATAGGTTTAGAACAAAAGGGGTTAGGTAGGGGGTTAGAGTTAGTAAGTGACAGGATGACTTTACACATAACTCTACAACTCCCAAAGGTTACAAACAGTTACAAGAGCAAATCACCAAATTCGCCCAAGTCCAAATACGTCATAGACAGTGTCCTTTATGGGGACTAAATCTCTGCCTAGACAGTGCCTGCTGAGTGGCCTGGTATAGGTGGACATAAGATTGCGATGTGAGAGGTCCTGAGTTCGAGCCCCGGTGGAAACCACCAATTTTTGACACCCTTATTTCCGAGGAGATAGGTTTAGCACGAAAGGGGGTAGGTAGGAGGTTAGGGTTAAAACTCATTATTACAAAATTGTTTCATAATTCACACATCTAACCACATTTTCACAACCAATTCCAAACAGACCATCTACAATTAGTCACTGCCAAGGACAAAGAAGAGAAAGCTCAGCGAGCCAGAAGAGCAGCCGAACTGGAAGCACTGGCTCAAGTACACCAGATGAACCAATCTACGCAATCTATGCCAGCCCAGCAAGGGTCTGACTGGTCTGTGCCATCATCAATGTTGCCAGATTGTATGTCGCAATCATCTACAATCCCAGGACAACGGTTAGCTGCATCACTCATGGCAATAGGCAAAGGGAGACGAAAACAGTCAAATCCAATGAAGAGACCTAGAGATAATGGTAAATGCACACATTTTTATTCATAAATGTCACAGGTGGCACTATTTTATGTGTAAATGTCAGATTTTCTGATGTAGGTAGAATATGGTGTACTACTGAAATCAAAAATGCATCTGATGCCAAGAACATGTAATTTATCATTTTCAGCTCAAAATCAATATTTTGACATGTGTATAGCGCCTTATTTTTAGGCCAAGCAATTTGAATCAACTAAGCAGTGAATGCAGTGTCTTGAGCAAGACATTGGTTCTCACGTGCTCTTTTCTATCCAGGTGTCAAACTGGTACCAGCATTCATGCTGATAAAAAAGCAAGTATTTCTCTGCCATAGACCTCAATGGAAATAGATTTTCCAGAGAGCCTTTCATGACATCTACAAATATTTGCTATGAACAGACATATTAAGGCCAAAGAAAAAAAGAACTCTGTCTCAGCTTCCCGCGCGCGTTTGGTTAATCGAATTTTACCGCTTTTCTTTTATAGGTTTTCAGGAGATTTTTTGCTTTTTTATTTTTTTCTTTCATCGAGAGAAAAAAAAAGTTAAATAAACGGCCGCGAAGCGGCCGCGAAAAAAAAAATAGTGGCCGAAAAATGCAATAAAAAACAAAATTTCCGCATCCGCGTAGCCCTCTTTTACTAAAAAAACCCCCCGCATAGCGCTTAGGGTTTTGACCTTAAGAAAGCTGAGACAGAGTGTTTTTTTTTTGGCCTAATAAAAAAGCAATCTTTTACCATTGTTGTTTTTATTTTGTTATTTTTTCATCAGAAGCAGCACCAAGTATGAGCAATGGCATCGTTAACCAATCAACTCAGCAGCAACCAGATGGTACAGATGGTACCCCATCCACAGCAGATGAAGGTATGCAAGCAAAGGTACCAGCCTTAGATCTGAGCAACAACACCCCACAAGATCACCAGCCAGTAGCCTTCATTGGGAAGGTTGACGCTAGCACCCAAACCAGCATAGAAGGCACCGACATCTCAGGTATGAAGGATGAAAATGATCTTTTATCAGGTGTCTTGACGGATGAAAGGAGATTGCATCGGACTTTGTTTGTGAAGAGTATCATGTCTACAAACGAGAATGTTAAGACTTTTACAGGTATACCAACAAAAGAAGGACTTGAGGTGTTGTTTGAGGTGCTAATGGATGCTGAGATGATGAATCTACACTGGCAGTCTCGTCCTGGAGACACCCTGATGGCAGCTCAGAAGAAAGCTTACTTGTCTGTTAATAGAAGAGGGATGAGTTCTTTGAGTCCATTTCATGACTTTCTGATCACTCTGATAAGACTCAATCTTGGGCTCAAGCATGTTGTTCTTTCTAGTCTGTTCGGATGTTCTACTGCAAAGACATCAACAGTATGCAGATCGTGGATTGAGTATATGAGAAGCATCCGGGAGAATACGATGATAGGAAAGCTGCTTGCACATCTGCCGCTTGATGTACAGAAGAGTGAGCGTGTAGAGCAACATATGATTAGTCTGCCACCGCTTGTTTCGGAAACGCAATGGATAGGTATCTGCAGATCATTTTTGGATCGCAATAAGAATATCAAGACAGAAATCGCGCAGCAGCCAGAGCCTTTGCAAGCAATAGCGCCTAAATTATCGCCTAGCACAAGTCTGGGGATCAAAGTGAAAGAAACGAAGGCTGGAGCAGGGCTTGTATTGGAGAATTACCACTCGCATATCAAACGAGAAAGAGGTAAAGGCAATTCCCAGCTTAGTCCAGGTCTTCACAACCCGCTTCCTCCGTTAGCAATCAAACAGGAACCAGGCCTTTCTCCTCCTGCATTTGATCCAAATCTACTTAATGCTGCACTTGCTGCAAACAGCGGGATTCAAGGGTTGGGCGGTAATGGCATAGCACAAGGGTTGGGCAATAATGGTATGATGTACTTACTAGCTAATGGCTGTGTCCTACAGGATTATTCCAAGCTAGCGTTGACAGTGCCTCAGTTTCCCAGTCAATTATTGCCCATGTCTATGGCAGCTAGCATCCCTCCTTCCTTACAGGCCTTGGCACAAGTTGGATCTGACCCTACGCCGACTCCGACGATTGATTTGTCAGAAGCGACATCAGGAAAATCTGACATTTTGCAACCCAAGGTGGCTAACACAACAACAGCTGAAGATATTGCAAGAGCCTTTGGTATAGAAAGTGTTGCAGGGCTTGTTACCGCAGCCAAGAGTGAACCTCAAGCATAGTAATAGAAACATGTCAAAAATATATTCATAATTGTAATAGCAATATATAGAAAAAGATACTTTTAGTTTTCTTTTGGCGTATTTGAAAATAATCTTATCTAAGGGCAATACCTGAACCAGCCTTTTATGATCTCAGTGTTTTTTCGATGTGTTTTTTTCTGTTAAAAGATAAAATGAGGGAATTTTTTGACATTTGGTACCAAGATCATCAATTTCTTCTTTATTGTTGTAAGGTGCTACCTCTTACAGAGGTTCTATGAAAATATGTTGCTTTAAGGGGAAAAATGTGAATATTTGAATTGATATAGGCTGAATTTATTCTTTGATAACAAGTTACTATTCATGTAACTGGAGTGCAGATATGCCTTGTAGAGTGTAGATTATATCATGATTGCAGTGATTTGAGCTGTGCAAGAATTATTTTCCATTGCACGGCATGAAACAAACCTGTGTGATATCATGATATAAAACAAATATTGAATGCCTATGCACGTGCAATAGTACAAAATATATCATTCGGTCAAATTTGGACTGATCCATTTCACTCGGCTACGCTTCGTGAAATAGAAAAGTCCAAATTTGACCTCATGATATATTTTGTACTATTGCACTCTCAGGCATTCAATATTTGTATACTGTAGGCAGTAGAGACATTTCAGAGGATTATCGTTCATTTTAAAAACAATTCATTTGATTTTGTTCCCATGATGATGATAGCATAGACTGAACCCACCAGTCGCCAAATGAATTCAACATAGTTAAGCAGTTGTAGAATTGATGGACTCAGTCTAGCAATAGCTAACATGTCCTGAAACAAAATTGTCTTTAAAGGACATCCCAATATTTCATGTTAACATGCTGCTAAGACACTAATTAAGATTGTTCAAACTTTCTATAGAATTTTCAAAGGGAAATGAGATTTTTGAATTTTCGATATGATGTCCCTTTGCAGTAGACACCAAAACCATACATTCACAATTTGAAAGAATCAGTCATTTAGTGCAACAACTTCAGTAAAAATGTCCAGCTGTAGCTAATTGTCACACAATCACAGGTAGACAAATATTGTTATCCCCACTTTGAAAAAAACAAATGAGAGAATCCTCTAAAAAGCCTATACCAACACTTAACTATGCATTTGATTATATTGTATGTGGTAGTGCAACACATATTGCATTTTGGCATACAAACCTTCAAAGGATAAATTCAGCTCACAATGAAAGGGGAAGTGTTTTCATTTCCATATAAAATTCAATAAATTAATGAGAGCTATGCATAAAAATTGGTTCATAATAATACTGAAAAGACATAATAATAATAATTCACAAAGGGGGAAGTCATTAATACAGAATTTGAGCTTGGACGAACAGAATATTTTATGCCTTATGACAAGACGACTGCCACATAAAATTTTCATAAATTTGTTTGAATTTTTGTAATAATTGATTCTATAGTATTTGGTTAGTACAGATTGGTGACAACCTCCGCCCCCCCCCCCAAAAAAAAATGTATGGACAGATGGGCCTTCTAAATATGTTCAGAAGGCATACAATATTCTGAAAAAAATATGGCCAGTTGTTACCGAATATGTTAATTACAGCAATAACAATAACTGACAAGAATCGGTAAAAATAGAAGTATCCACCTATTTAATTATTATAGCAATCATTTGTACCGACAATCTTATTTGCCATGGGTGTTGCCAGATTTATGCAAACCCTGCAAAATATCAAATGAGGAACTTTTTTGTCTTTGTGTGCTTTGTGTCATAAGATATTTTTGTGAACTTGGTTAATTCATTGCCCTTTTCTGCTGCACTAAATATTTGAGATGTCTCAGCCCTAACAAATGAATACCCACCAGTACAAAAAAGCCTCAACTCCAACAGCTCCCTTCTGCCACTTATACTAGAATTAATGTATAAATATAAATGTATGTTCATCATATGTATACAACTTCCCAATTTTTTTAAACACCATTAAGAATTTCTATGACTATATATTCCATACGCTGGTCCCCGGCCTCTTATGTCTTCAACAACTCCACACTGACATAAGACGCAGGTATCCGCTAAT
>JXSR01S007250.1:15420-29524 GCA_000969725.1 Ophiothrix spiculata | reverse complement strand
AATTGTTTTAAAGGTTATAATATGATTATAAATATTCCATATAGCTATCTAAACTCTGCAGTGATTGCAGTTTAAATTCAGTTGTGATTTTTAATTGGGCGCTTTACACGGGAGTGCAAATCCAGATGAATGCGCATCTCTGTAAGCCACTTTGCAGTAGACTGTGGCTGTACGGGCGTCAGATCAAGATCTGCTGTACTGCACTCCCATACATGCGTATGTGTAATTGGTCTGTGGAGATGCAGATCTCAGAGATGTGCATGCATCTGGATCTGCGCTCCATGTAGATTGCCCCAATGAAACAATCCATGCCCCAATATAGATGAGCAATCATGGTTTGTTCAAAGTTCATTGATGTATCTCCCAGGTGTTTCTTGGTGAAAAGTAATTTAATTTTGACATGGAGTCAAAATAAAGAGTGTAAAGGACAATTTGTTGTCTCTTACAGCCTGTGCCGCGAAACGTGAATCTGAATTTTGATTACTGGCGTGAAACAATCAAGTAAAAATGTTGTTATTGTATATGCTGATGATATATAATGTAGTCCATTGGCCAGTATATAAATGTATTCATTTATCGATATTTGTGATAATTTTATAAATGAAATATCAATTTTTTTACCACAATGTAAGGGTTGTGAGATCACTGATGGAGATATCTGTCATGAGATATTTTGTAGTCGAGCTCTTTTATTAATTTAAACACAGCTTACTGGTAGTGATATTTTTGCTTATGGTAATGTTTGCACAACTAATTTTAATCATTTTGCATATTTTTATTTTTACACTTGTGAAAGTTTTGATGTGTGTGGTACATACCAGTGTTCCTGCTAAGGTTTTTGAGCTTGCGCCAGTTCAACCAATTTTGACAAAGTTAAAGAAATGCTTACGCCAAAACCACAAGCGGAGGCTGAAAATTGGTCAAAAAAGTAAGAAAATATATATCTCAGACATTTTCAGAAACCTGTTTGTCTAATTTTCCCTGCTCCTGTGCCATACGGCCTTTTAACAGGAACACTGGTACATACACATTATTTTTCATGATGCATTTATTTTCACACCGGACAAATTTAGTGCAAAAATAATGTAGCGCAAAATTTTTCACTTCTACTGTATTTTGTTAATATGAAAGTTGTTAGAATATCGTAAATACATAAACAATCATAAGAAATTTGATCTATATTGAATTATAATAATTGAATGAAATGTAGTTCAATGATTTATCTTTATGAATGTTACTACGTGCAATGCTACCCCATTGCATAAAGACTGCACTAAAACAAAGAGCAGAAGTAAGTGTACTGGTCCTTTAAGATAGCTGTATTGGTACTTAGTATTACCTATGTTGGCTCACCTACAGTGCAGCCACTGCCACTATTTGTTTTATTTGTTGTAGTCTCAAGTTAGGTATTTTGTAGCATTTCAAAGTAAACTGAAAATACATTCAAATTCAAACACATGATCACATTACATTTTGGTAACTTTTGAACAATGCCGACAAACCCAAAACACTTTATTTTTTACTTTCTTTTGCAAAGCGGCTTGCAGCTTTCTGTTCAGCTATCACTTTGGGAAATTCCAGATGAATTGTGCACCTTTTTTTTTTTAATTTATAAAACACACTTTACAATATGCTGGCCGTCAAGTGATTAGAATATGGTTTTGGTACCCCTCTCATTTCCAAACATGTATTACACCAAATTAATAAGCTATTTTTTCCTGAAATAAACCCACCCTGATTAAATGATATATAAATTCTGATATTTTACAAACTTTTTTTGAAATAAGAATAAAGACATCTGTAAGTCTTATTCATGAAGTCTGGTGTTGTCATTGATACAAAGGATGTACCCGACCGAATTCATACCATGAAGGTTTCAGCCTTGTGCCCTTGCTAATCTTAACCCTTTGAACCCTGGCCATGTCAGGTTTATCTGTACCGCTGACCCAGTTTTAAAAACACAATATAACCCTTAAACTTATTTTGATTTCTCTTGCTTTACTTTTTCATTTTACAGCAGTTTGAATTGTTCCAATAACCAGCATTCACAAAAGAATATTTATATCGAACAACTTTTCAATATATACGTTGTAGTCTATTGGTGAAGCCACATTTGTTGAAAATTGTGATCAAATTTGCAAAAACATGAAAATGTTTCCACCTCTGTCAAGTAAATAAGAGCAAAATGAGCCATCAACCATATGGGTTCATAGCTTCATTGATGTCTTCCGATATAAATAAGACCATTGAAAAAATTGGAACTACCCATGCCTGTTGACAGGCACATCAAGTTTCTGACACATGACCCAAAAGCCGTTAAAGCAGCTCATCAGGTATAAGGTACATGTACACGTGAGCCGGTATACCAGCTCGTCGGGTTCAAAGGGTTAAACCTCAAATTTACACTATAATTGATTGTTAATAAACTGGAAATATTATGTAATCTAGATGTAAACACATAAGACTCATAAATTGTAGAAAATCATGATGCAATTGTATTGCAAAACAATACTAGATATGTAAGAAAAAGTATTTTAAACTCTTGAATGTCCTAATAAATATGTAAGAATTGACATAATTCTATATATATTAGTTATATTAGTCCTAGAATAAGTCTACTACTACCCTTGTGTGGTAGTTGAACTGTAATCATGCATGTATGATATAGTATTGATTATAATACAATTACAGTAACGTTTTTGATATAAAATTGTTATGGCGATATATATACCACCGAATCTTGTGTCTTATTTATGATATAGTTCTCCCTTCACTAGGTTTACCATATTTATGTGCAGTTCATGCACATATTACTGTAAACCAAGGTCATTTTTGTGCAGCTGAAGGTTTTAAAGTTTGGACCCGAAAACTTATTTTTTTGTTAAATTGGTAATAGATAGGACTTCTACGCAACAAAAATTGCATGTACCTCAGGAGTGCTTTTTGGATGTTGTCATCAGCTGATGTTCTTCTTGTTGGTGATGTCAGAGATGTTCAGAAAGTCGCTTTCTGAAAGGCCTGGACTTGGACCCTGTATGGGATTCCTTGCTCAAAAAGAGGGACTGGGCTAAATAACGAACACAAGTTCTTGTGATGTCATATATTATCCTCTGACGTCGCCATCAAGAAGAACACAGCATAACATCAGCTGACGAGGGATGTTGCACATCCAAAAATGCTACTAAATTTCTGTTTGTGCAGAATAATCCATCACCAATTTTATTTTCTACCAGCTACGTATGAATCTTTACACTTTTATAATCCAGGCAAATCGCACCCCTGTTTTATATTATTTTTGGTTGAGTCGAGTTTTTAAAAGCAAGTTTTTTTATTCAAAAATTTGATGCTACAATAGATTCCTTGAGCAATTTTCTTTCCAAAAATATATACTTTAAATACTTTGCTTTGTTAGTTTTATAATTCAGGCAAATCACACCCCTGTTTTATATTATTTATGGTTGAGTCGAGTTTTTAAAAGCAAGTTTTTTTTATTCAAAAATCTGATGCTACAATAGATTCCTTAGAGCAATTTTCTTTCCAAAAATATACACTTTAAATACTTTGCTTTGTTAGTTTTAAGATGAGAATATTTTTTTTCAAAAACTGCAAGTTCCTTACCAAGTAGTCTGAGAGAAAGGCCGTGTCCAGTAGGCTACTGGATCGGGCAGTCGTATTAATATCTTTTGACCCAAAACACATCATTGTCATCTAAGCAATAATATCTAAAATCTGACCGATGAATAAAAGGTTCACCAGGTCAATAAATAGTTATAATTTGTTAGTCAAAAAGCAGCTGAATTCAGTCCGGCTACATTCAGCTGCATGTAGCAATACGATTTCTTTTGACCAAAACATTGCTTTGCATACACAAGTAGTAAGTTCATTATTATCTTCCTAGATATATATTTATCCAAAATTTTACCCGGAAATAAAGCATTCATCAGGCCGATAAATACTTATGATTTTTTAGTCAGTTTTTATCGCAATCTGCCATTTTTTTTAGATCGAAAAGACAAAGACAGGAATGACAAATGAATTTTCCCTAGTTGTTATCGGTCATAATGGAATGATTACTACAGTGTGTCCCATATTGAGGTTATCAAGATTTCAATGCCACATAATTCCAAAACTAAATTATCCTAAATAATGAAAGTTGGTGGCATTCATGCCTGATGTCTACACTTGCTATGGTGCAAAAATGAAGAAAATCCATTTTCTAATTTTCTAGAAGTGAGCGTTTATAGCTCCAGAGGAATTTGGACACTTTTCCCAGTTTGGAGAGGTCGTGATAATCCAGTGATAATTCGCAGTGGAAGTATGCGAGCAAGGATGTCATCTTTACCAATATTTCTGCTTTGTTTAGCATGCTGCTCCTCCTGGATGATGCCTTAGAGTCTTATAAAGGTTCAGCTGAATGTTGACTCGGCTTCTACCGTGGCATCTAAACACTTCTTTTTTTGCAGTTCCTTCTGTCATCTGATACCATAAGCTAAATATTTTGTGACATTTTTAAGATGGGCTACTCGTGCGATGAGGATATCTGGCTCCTGGAATAAATAAATCTTTCCATTGTTTTAATGATACCTGCACTTTCCAGGTATTGGTCAATCATGATACTTCTTTCTCCATTGACAAATGAGGTGTTATGTTTGCTTTGAATTACCATATTCCTACAACCACTGCTACCATGGTATACTAGCCCTTTAGCGTGCTTTCAAATGGCCCGCTAAATGATTTTCCTGAACGATTACCTAATAAAATATATTTAATGATTTATACATATGAAAAGGAACCAGATTTAGGTTAAAACAATCTTGAAAACAAAGACTCTTATAATTGAACAAATATTATCATGATTATGTCTGTAATAATGGCGTTCTTCGTACATGGTTATACTGCAAATCGCCGTGGAAATTTTACAACTTACCCAAACTGGGAAAAGTGTCAAAACCCCTGTGGAGCTCCAAACGCTCACCTCCAAAAAACTTATGCATGGATTTTCTTTATTTTTGCACCACAGCAAGTCAAGACATCAGGCATAATTGTCACCAAGTTTCATTGTCTGGAATAATTTGGTTTTTGAATTGTGTGGCGTTGAAATCTTGATAACTTCATTCTGGGACACACTGTACATATTCAAAGCCTAAAAAGATTTCGGATTCAAGAGCAACGAATATTACGATGCAGCTGCATGAAGCTACATCTACCATCACTGACCATTTCCCCTGCTAGATCAAGCCGGGCTGCTCGATCTAGTGGCCTCCTGGATTCAACATTTTGTTTCCAAACTGTTAAGGACTGTATCACAAATTAGCCCCAGTTACTTATAGTGTATACAAAACAGGAGCCAAGAGTCTTTGTCTCTTTAATTGATTCAATGAGTTGCATCACATTTATTTCTGGTTATCTTTCATCAATAACAATGTTTTTTTTCTCATCCAATGTGAGTCATCTTTTGGACAAATGTGCCTTTCCAGAAATTCCAGCTTCATACAGCTGTTAAGTCAACAAACTTTTCTTGCGCTACATACAGGGGAAAATACATGCCAAGGTCATAATTTCGTGAAAATGATTCATAATATTCATGCATTCTTCAAAACACTTGCAAAGTTTTATTTAAAAAAACACCCTAAATTGATGTATGGAAAAATCCACATCTTTGAAGGACCATCAACAGAAAAGTATACAGCTTACCAGTTTTTGAATGTTCTTTTCTCAGTTTACTCCATTACAAGATTTGACAGACCAAAACTTGACATGTGGATGACAGGTAAAGTCCATCGAGGTGTCATTTTAATCTTAATAACGTGAGACTCTACAGCTAGGTTAAAAAGTGAAAATTACCACGAGACCGATTTTACGGCTGGTTTGAGCTAGACAGTCACAAATCATAATTTTTAAATAATTTTTATAGTTTTATTTTAAAAGATATTTACTTGTAGACTGGAGACTGTGGGCCTACCATTGTTCTCCACCTTAAGCGTTGGGCAATGGAAGCCCACGGTTTCCAGTCACCTTGGGCAGATAGTTTGCCCCAACCTGCATGAGCAGTAAATAATCCTATTGTGCTCATCAGCAAACTAAACAGCTAAAAATGAGAACACAATAGGATTAACTCTTTCACTCCACAAGCCGCTCACAGCGGCTCGCAAAAGCGTGCACGATTTGCCAGAATTTCTACTTTGACGCATTTTTTTCAAATAGCTCTAAAATAAGATCTACAAGCCCAAATTGGTCGAAAATTCGCCAGTAAGCAGTTGAAACAAAGAGCTATCAAGTGCTATCATTTTTATTAGCAAAGAGAACAACCCTGGTGCACTACAATTATGGTGTGCCATCATAAAGTTAGGTCTCTGTGAGCCGCTAAGAGTGGCTTTCCGGTGAAATAGGACGGATGGTGAAAATTTTATTCCAGAGCTAAAGAGTTTACATACTTGGTGTGATACTTATAATATGGTTCAGAACACCTGCAGCTAGGCCTTGCAGAATGATTCTCTCTATACTCTGTAAATCTTGAAGTATGCAACAAGGTGCCAGTTAACGCACAGAAACCAATATGACCATACAGGGAAGTAAATTAGTCCATATTTCTCGAATCATAACAATGTACCAAATCTTGCTGAATATTCAAATAAACTTATTTTCAATGTTTTGTCCATGTTTAAACAACACAATTAGCCAAAAATAATACCAAAATCATGAAGAATTCATGTAAAAATATATTAATACGCAGTGATTTGGTCCTAATCAATCATAACTAGTCTCTTACACAATACAAATCTACCAGTTCACAATATTGTAGAATGCAAGGGATATGCTATGGACCTTGTAACAGAGTCTGATTGCTTGTTGCATACTTCAAGGTTTATAGAGCATATAAAAACATGACAAGAACATCATCATTTTGTCCATCATATGAATTCCAACATACACATGCCCACAACCATAATTTCCAAATGTCTCGATAAAGGTTTGATCTTGCTTATTTCTATGTTCAGGACTACTGTTCAATAGATTTAATGTGTCTCAATATCTTTTAAGCCGTTATCAGCGCACCATAGCTTTCAGTTCATCTCTTGACATCTTCTTCAAGTCAAATCCCTTGGCTTCCTTTTGACCTGTACAGAAAAAAAACCAGATGTGGTGACCGTGAAACTTTAATGCGGTAATTCTCTAACAATACCTGAAATTTATGTTAGACTCTATTTAGTTTAATTCTAGCAGAGCTCAGAAAATAAATGATAATAATGATATTAATAAAAAACAGCTTTTGTGTGCCAATTTTTCATTTCTTTTGATCAAATTTGACGGAAAGCCAGGCTAATCCAAATTATAGTGCATGCATTAAATTCAAGGGACGCCTCCATGAAGTGAAAGACAGAATAATGGAAAGATTTTAGATGCAGTAAGAAATCGAAGTGCTCGGAGAAAACCTGCGAGGACGAGCATGGATCAACAACCAAAGTCACATACAACCTAGGTCCGACCGTGAATCGAACCCCGGGCTGAAGTGGTGAAAGGCGAGGGAAGAAACGCTGCGCCAATCCGTCCCCCACTTTATTATTCACTGCAAGTACATCATTGTACTTCTCTTTTTAATGCTATAGTATTCTGAACAGATCCTATTGGTACTTTGCAAAAACTAACAAAGCATATTTAGAAACCATGCAAAACAGAAACTTTGGGTGGTGTAAGTGGCCTGTAAAATGCAAAACAATCAGTCACCATTACCTACCAAAAAAATAACCAAAACACAATTCTGACAGCAATTAACAGCTTCTTGGTTCTGAAGCATCAATGGCAAAATTTTAGCATAATATGCTTGGTTTCTTTCTTCACATGAAATATACTTCAGAAATATTTCATTTTGCAAGCACTGGTAAGGCTACCCTTGATTACATGAATTCATTTTTTTCAAGTTGTATTATCATTTGAAAGTGATGAGTTTGGAATTATCTGCTTGCAATATGCTATGATCAAAATACGGATAGTTTTCCACAAATGTAACATCTTCCAACCAGAACAGTTACAATTCCATACCTGAAAAATGAGGCAACGGAATCAACTACTTTTCCAACTATAGCACTTACTTAAAAATTATATGTGGTTTCTTATAATTCCTCATTAAAACACAACATTGTTAATGTTATGTGGGAATTAGAGAAGATTTTTAAGAGTTTGGTTAGCACAAATGCACAAAACAATTAAGTTGTACCCATGTTAGATATTCTGTTGGAATCATTACAGCATTCTGAAGCTGTACATTGGTAACCATTTAGAATGTCTTCTTTCAATCCTCTTAAAACAGGCAAGGGTGTGCATCTCAAACCCAAGTACATTTTTCATTTGTTAGCATACACTGAAAATAAAAAACATTTCAGTTTGGACAAAGCATTTTGGTTTCATGTGCCTCAAAACAATGGCCACTTTTCTACTGTTCTCAAACCGAGACACGAAAGGGAGATGCCAAACCGAGATGTTTTTTGCACAAAAATCAATAATTCAATTTATGTGTCTCCCTTTGGTGACTCACTTTCAGGGATCAATAATTAGTAACTTAGGCTGGGGTCAGACGAACGAGGAGGTCTCATTTACTGCAATAAATTTTGCTCACGTAATACGTCTGACCCATATTTATTACAATCGGGTCATCATTGCATTAAAAAAAAATGAACGACGACAATTTCCGTCGTTGAGATGGATTTATTGTAATAAACTTTAAAGTAATGCGGTGAAAACCCTGTGTGACCCCACCTCGTAATTAATTACGACATTGCATTACTATAGTCTGCATGCTGAAAATGATGTGCTAATCCCATCTCGTAATCAATTACAACATTGTATTTATTGTAGTAAATGCCAGGTCGTAATACATGTGACCGCATGTCATAATTAATTATGACATTAAATTTATTGTAATAAATAAATGTTGTTGTTCGTCTGACCCTGGCCTTTGTTTAGCGTCTCGGATTTAAGGGGTGTTACATAACAAAACAATGCCATTTACAGTTTTGATCGAGGCACTTAAAACCAAGATGCTTTGTCCAAACCGAGATGTTTTTTATTTCCAGTGATACCTGCAAACTTTTCTTACCTTCCATATCTCTGAGTTTGGCCACTTTGGGTTTCAAATCATCTCTCAGTCTGTCTATTTCTTCATCCAGATTTTTCTGATCTGTAAACATAAGAGGAATAAATTGGATCAATAGATTCTGCTACAAATTTATTCCCATCAAACATCAAAATTAAAGGCAGTTCTTTGTAATCAAACAAACTTGAAGTTGGAGGTAAAGAAACTCGATATTTTTTCATTGAAAAAGCAATGTATATATCATGAGTCAAACACATCCAAATCACTTTTTAACAAATATTACTTGTAAGTAGTGTTTACATTTAAATATGCTCTTGCTCTTTTTATAATTAAAATTTTGATTTAAAAACAATTAATTTTGAACACTGTTTTCTTAAAGGAGCTTGGTCCGATTTTTCAATATTTAGTTTTCAGTGGCATGATCACTAAAGAGGTTTCCGTTTCAAATTTCAGGTGCATCAGTCAAACCGTTTTGATTTTATGGGCAATTTTGTATTTCAGAGCCGCCTATACGTTACTGTATAAATTAATTATGGTAACCATGATTAGACACATTTTCATTGTTATCTTCAAAACAGAACATACCTTAGTCTTGAAATTTTACATGGGTAAAAATATGCCCAATATTTTGATACCAAAATCTCAAAAAGTTTGAAAGAAAGTTGAAGCAATCAGACTATGCTCCTTTCAACCACATTTAAGCCTTGTGTCTCTGGCCTTGTGTCTCTAAGTTACTTCTATTTGCCATGGCTAAACAGTTCATTTTTTACATGTACTTTATTTACAAAAAATGCACTAACCAAAAACATAGTTTCCAAAGATCCATTTTTAGGTCAAACTAATCTGAAATGGTTGAGGTATGTCCTGCAATCCTTAAATAAACATATTAATGATGTGTCACTACGATGTACATCTTACCTTCTTTCAGTAACCCGTTAACTTTTCCTTGTGGCAGCTTGAGGAAAGTATTTCCAAAACAAACCCATGCCTTGTTCTCTGTGAAACAAATATCACAAACAAAAATAATTACACAACAATCAAAAAGGCTTTTTTGATTATTTCATCCAAATCAGAAAAGTTGTTCAACTTCATGTCACTCTTTTACTTCAGGAAAAATTTACTACAAGCTGAGTTGTGTAAAATTATTGCAACAATCTTAATCATTCCTTAGACCTTTTATCCTACAATTTTCACAAAGTGATTTATATTTACTTACTTTGTGAATTTTGACCTTTTGATGATTTACTCAATGCACGCAAAGCTTCTCTATTGCTATTCCTCTTCTTATCCAATGCAATAATCTGAAAAAATCAAAAATCAAAAAGAAACATGAAGTTTAAGGCTTTAACAAGGCCTGGAACTCACAAGTTGAAAGAATATTTATGCTAAAGCAAATAAATCTCTTGGCTTTATAAGATGTATTTATACTCATGCCCAACTCTCATCGAGGATATGGCATATAAAACTCTTGTACGCCTTATTTTAGAGTACTTTTCATCAGTGTGGGATCCACAAACAAACTCAAAAAACAAACAGAAATCCAAAACAGAGCTGGTAAATTTGTAACAGGAGATTATTGTTGCAAAAGTAGTGTTACTGCAATGAAAAAGAACTAGAGCTGCTCAAAGAGCACGTCCATTTTGGATGGCTTATTTACCTCCTTGATTGACATTTTGTGCATTTTATATTACACCCTTCCAGCTATTGGAAGATATTTGCTCCCAGAGGGCTTGAGGCAAAAAGAAAATTAGAGGACACAATTTAAACCAAACAATGTTTTATTGATAGCAGGATGGACTGGCAGTCCATTAAACAATGTGCAATGCACGGAACTAGCATACAATCAACAATGGTTCCCAAATTGGGCATGATTACGATGCTCCAATTTTCACAATTTAATTAGATCCCGAAACAGTGATGCATATTCAACCCCTACCAATGCGAAGCATCCACTCATATGAGCGGAATCAGTCGCACATCCCTCTAAGACATTGGCCTAATAATTTGGTAAATAAATCCCCCGAAGTGAAATGTGTAACACACAGAACTTAAATTTTATACCATCGATATATGGCCCAATTACAGCACAAGATATTCTACCTTTCACAATAAAAAACTCACCCCCCCCCAAAAAAAAATGAAGCACAGTTGACCCCGGGACAAGGACCAATCCTAAGCAACCACTCGCAAAGGTGGGATCGCACCAACCACTTAGGCATCTGCTTAGCAATTTCGGATGGATGGATCCATGTCCAGGCATCACAGACCTGCGCCAAATCCAGCATCCCCACCTTAATGCAGGGTAGGGCTGGCGGGATTAAAAAAAAAAAAAAACAGCACCAAAGACACCAGCTGAAGGTATGAAGGGCTGCATGGAAAAAAGGAGGTGGGAAAAGGACCAAAAAGGCGCTAACCCAAATGGCAACTTTTGATTGGTTGCTGTCATACCATCCAGCAGAATGACACACACAGTCACTGAATTCAACACTAAACTCTTAGCCCATAGGGCATGCCACAAGGGGGCAATTTCATGATGCACCATCCCTCCCTAAAAATGTACAAAAATAGAACTGAGAAAAAAAAACCAAGGGGAACAACCAGCAAAGCCTCGAGGGAGTTGTTCACACCCAGTTGTTCCAGCATTCCCAAAACTGGAGCATTATTTTCATTTTGCAATCTATCTATGCAAGTACATGTGGAATAATTTTTCCACCTTTTACTGTGGGAGATCTGCTCCAAAAATGACCCTTGAAAATTTATTTTTTTGTTAGATTTGGGCTTATTGGGGGTTTTGGGAACTAGATTTCAAAAAATGAGGCTAGCGAACTGGAAATTTTTTAAAAAAGGGCTTGTGAACTCAAAATTGTGCTTGAAATTGGGGTGTAGAGAGCAGCAGACAGGCGTGAAAAAGGGATCTTGAGGGTCCCACATACCCATACCACCTTTCTAGGTCAGTGCCCCTCCCCCAGTCAACTGATACTGAGTGGACTGGCCAACCCAAGACTTACAATGTAGAGAGAATATTTAAAAAAGCTAAGATTTATTGTTGTGCTTGTTATCTATCGTCTCATAATGGATGGGCGTGCATTAATATGAGTACACAAATGGGTGCTGCATGCTGGCCCGGAGGGGGTGCTGCCCATTTGCCAAAAAAATAATGTATGCCCATTCATTTGATATGAGATGATAGATCACAGGCAAAACAATAATTTTCTTTTATCAATTACTTAGTCAAAAAAATGAGTCATTTAAAGATCAAGACAAGAATGAAGTCAATTATTAACAGAAGACATCATTATTCATTTATTGGAAAAACAAACTAGGGCAATAATTCATGATCCACTTTTTAACCTCAAGGTCACCCCTATCAAAATTGAGTTTTTTAGCTAGAAAGAACCCTTAACTGGTATATGTTACCTTCTCCTAACCATTCTTTCAAATATGTGCTTGCATTTTTGAGAAAAGTGAGAAAAGGTGTCATTTTCTAATAAATGTTGGGCCCCAACCACAGGCCCCAACAGTAAACACAGAAACCTATATGGATTTTTAAAATGCTGAAAAGCTTGTAACTTGAAAACAAACGGTCAGAATCAAGTGAAATTTTCAGCACACATTTATGTTGAGCTCTTCCTTTTATCTAGGTAGAAAAGAGGTGAGGTTGTCATCACATCAGAATCATGAATTGCTTGAGACACTCAAGCCAAACTTCTTTTTTGGCTTGAGGCAAGCTGTATAAGACAAGCCTATCACATAGCAGTAATTTGTGCATAAAATAAAAAATACTAATGGTACTTGAAAAACCAGAAATAACTTTTTCCATATTCATGAAAGGAACCTTTTTGAATTAAGTTTATGAAAATCGCACTTTTCGGATCAGAGAAATCAAACATCATGTTTGGTTTGTTTACAATGGTTACCATGGTTTACAGATCTTTAAACATCATCTTTTGTGCAACTAACAACTTTGGGAAGTCTTTATAGTTGTGCTCACCCAACTTTATGGTCGGTTATTTTTACTAACAAGATTTAAAAATGTCCGCCCTAAAGTTGGCCTTTATTTATTAAGATTCCAAAGTCGGGAGTTTCATTTTCACGTAAATCAGCCTCATCTAATGTCTCCGTTCGAGATGATATTGTACAAAAAAATAAAATGGTAATTTCTATCGTATTCAAATGCACTTGGAAGGCTAATCTAAAATCAAAATTTTGACAGGAATTTGTCACCAAATGGCCATTTGAATAGGTTCAGGTGAATGAGAAAACGCAAAGGTACATATTCATATCCTTAAATAAAGAAAATTTGGAGCGGTCAGATTTCTTTTTTTCAAATGTGACCGCTCTCATTAAGTGTCGAACTGCCGTTGTGCTCCCACTTTTGAGACGGTAATAGAGCCCCACTGTGTGGGCCTTGTAAAAAATCATACAATTAAAAAAGCACACAGTGGGGCAAAGTGACGTACCTGCTCCTTCCGGCCTTCAAAATGTAGGGGCAATAGGTGAGACATTAAAAAAAAGGGGATCATTCGGTGAAGAGCGTCAAAAAACTTGGACATTCCGAGCGAAAAAAAGGGTCATTCTGTGTCAGTTTTCGAATAAAATAGCCTAATTTTAACATTTACGAAATCGCCGCGCTGATCTTTTTCGAAAAATTGACAAATTGAAAAGACGTGGACCATTATTCACGTCCTTGAAAATGTACGATTGCGACTTTGCGTGGCCATGGGAGAGGCCCGCGTGATCACTATAGGCCTATATGTTTGACAGGTTCACAAATTAAATCCACAAACAATAACGTGCCGTCATACATTTTCTCATAAATTGATGGCTGTTTCTAATCTACGTAAAATCAAACTCATTGGTTGCCGTCATGATTGTCATTATAGTCGCGTGAAGAAAACCTTTTCACTTTTACGAGTCTTGTGCGCCGAGGTTAAAGTTCAAACGCAACCCACTATAGTTGTTGGATTTAAGGCCAAGTAAAATAATATACTAGTTTCTCGTCCTCGCGCGCAT
>JXSR01S007248.1:0-24725 GCA_000969725.1 Ophiothrix spiculata | reverse complement strand
CTCTAAACAACCTCCTCGGTAGAAACAAAACATCTAGGTTACCGGACTTTTTCATAGATTCAAACGGCCACAAAATTACCGAGCCTAAAGAAATTACAGATAATTTTAACAATTTCTTTACTACCATAGGTTCCAAATTAGCAGATAAAATGATCCCCCCTGATGTTAACTACTCTTCGCCACTGAAACACAATAATGCAAAAAACGCAATTTTTCTTAAACCAACTAATTTTCAGCCCTCACCAATATGGTTTCAGACCTAATAGATCTACCTATATGGCCATTAATGACCTATACTGTAAAATAACTAGAGACCTTGATAACTAGCACCATAGTCTTGGAATATTCCTTGATCTTAGCAAGGCCTTCGATACCCTAAACCACGATATGCTCTTGAATAAACTCAATGCTTACGGTATCAGAGGTGTTGCTAACTCTTGGATTAAAAACTATCTCTCGGGTAGGAAACAATTTGTTGTCTACAACAACAACACTTCTATTCACACTGATATTATTTGTGGAGTCCCACAGTGGTCAATTTTAGGGCCACTACTTTTTCTTTTATATATCAATGATTTACCCCTTTCTTCCACAAATGCCCACTTTATAATTTTTGCTGATGATACAAACATTTTATTTTCTCATAAAGACCCCCTCCAACTTGAAAGATTAATTAATTTTGAATTAAATAAAATTTCTAATTGGTTTAAACTAAATAAACTATCCCTAAACATTAAGAAAACTAACTTCATGATATTTAAAAACAAGCATAACAATAATCCAATCCCTGATTTCAAGTTGCAAATAGACAATAATTACATTGAAAAGGTTGATACCACTAAATTTCTTGGGGTCCTTATTGATAGCAATCTAACCTGGAAAGCACATACATCCCATATTTCTAAAATAGTTTCTAAATATAATGGAATTATTAGGAAAATAAGGCAATTTCTCAATATTGAGTCTCTCCATACACTCTACAATACACTTGTTCTTCCTTACCTATCTTACTGCACGCTTGTATGGGGAGACAATAACAACTCTAACTTAAATTCCCTTTTTTTACAACAAAAGAAAATAATCAGAACCTGTACCAAGTCACTTTGGCTAGCACATACAACCCCATTATTTATTTCCCTAAAGACCTTGAAAATTCATGACATTTATACTTACCAATTAGCTGTGCATATGTTCCGTTACCACCATAACCTGCTACCTCCGGATTTACCAAACAACAAATTTCTCACCCAAGCTGATATCCATGACCATAATACTAGGCATGCCAGTGACCTTTGCATTGATCCAACTAAAACTAAATTGGCACAAAATAATATCAAAACCCAGGGCCCGATCAACTGGAACAAACTAGACATTAACATCAAAAACAGCGTTTCCCTCACCTCCTTCAAATCAAAGCTAAAAAAACACATCATTATTCAGTATAATGATATTGTCACTTAGTACGCTTCAAACATTTTCACGTTATTTCCCTTTGTGTGATTGGTATGAGGGTGTGTATGTGGGTGTGTGTGTGTGTGTGTGTGTGTGTATGAGTTCATGTCCAGCACCCTAGTCTATTTAAAGTCGAATAAGACACCTGTGGTACCCCTTCTCTGAAGGCATGTTAAAACTATCAATATTAATCTTTTTTATTGTGTTTAAAAATGATGTTTACCACCGGTGTATTATTTGAGCAATGTTCCCTATTTGTTTTTGATAATTCTTATTATTTTCTTTTCTTGTAACTACCTTTCATGGGTGCTATCTGACACACGCCCTGCGTTTTTGATAGCATCCACATCTAACTTATGAACAATTGTACTTATTTATTAATATTATTATCACTTGTTGTTAACATTGTTTGTAAGGTGAGATGGAAACAAATAAAATTGATTGATTGATAACATAATGTTCAAAAACATAATATATGCTGGACCTATGCTGGAGCATAAATGTTTTAGAGTAATTTGAGAAGGTTCTCCAAATATGTACCACTCATTACTATCAAATTTTCTTACGAACTAAATTCCATAGACCACGTCATTTAAACGTTATTTGGGTTATCTGCCTTTAAGAATGCACGACCGACTGGTGGATGGTATTGAGATTTTAAATAGGGCGCAGCTTCTAGTTAAAATCAATTTGCATAGATGAGCACCCCCGTTTCAGTTTTCACTTCGTCCTTGGGGCTCGTCAACATAGGTTGTAAACCTTGAATTCAATTGTGTTTAGCATTGTGTTGTGGCATGTTTCTTTTGTTGCCCTCTTTAGAAGCTGCTGCACTGTGTTCATAAGTTTGTTGGTCATGACTGACAGGGGGTGCTTCATTTTTAACACTTTAAAGTATTGCTTTAAAGAAAAAATCAGAAATTCTGACACATACAACTCGTATCTAATGTACTTGCTCTCTGTAACATTATAACATTCTCTGTATTCATAATTTGTAATCTTAATCTGGCTACCTATATGTTAGTGTTTACTGCAAATGTCAGATTCTCCACATTGGGTATCAGTAAAGTCATTAGGAAGATATATGAAACCTGCCGTAAGGATTTGAGATTGATGAAATCAAACAAAACACCTTGTCAGTTTCAACAAATAAAAATGCTGTAACACGACACCTTTATTATCTAAATCTAAATTTGCCTGGTTTTACAGGTTCATGATATACAATATTGTCATCTTTCAAAAATATAGATCAAACCTGTGCCTGTTTTTGACAGCTAAAATAAAAAAAATTAAAAATAGAAAGAAGATAAAAACTATGATGAAGTAAAAGGTGTAACCGGATAAACCTGGGATAGTGTATTTAGAGTGAAATAGTATTTAGAATAACGGTTCAATTTCTGCTTCCATTATCTGGTGAGATGTTGATCTTCTGTAATTTTTTCTGAGTTAACGTTATTACATTAATATTAGGCAACTTTCCCTTCGCTATTATTTGCCTTATGTTACATAAAAAAGAAGTAATTTTTCTTTTCTTTTGCAGCACGTACACAAACACATTTGATACGCTTGGAATTGCTTCAGGAAATGTAGCTCATTTCTTTTACAGTGGAGTCGTCTAGTCCAGTTGAATTTTAAACATACATTATTATATTCTGGTAATGTCTTCGACTGGTATATATAGCACTGGACAGTGGATACTCTATGTATCCTCAATGCAATGTGAAAAAAACCCAACATAGATTCTTCACAGAATATCATGTTTGTTTACATGACCGACATTCTAAGCAATCAAATGAGACTAGTTTTTACTGCCAGAGGCTGTAGTCTACATTAGTTCCTTTGATATCTAGTCTCGTATTGAAGTTAAAGATGTTTCGTGCCTCTTAATACGATGAAGTACATTCCTGTAAAGTAGATTTCATAGATGAACTAAAAAAGAGCTGCACACTCTACTTGAACTTGGAGAAGTTTGATAATACGGTCAATTAACGTTTGAAATGGATAAATAGCTGAATTCAAAAACCCTTGCTACCTATACTACAAATCTGAGAGCTTCCCTATTTTAATGAATTCTTATGTAGGAATCTGCACTTGAATCTGTGTAAACAGCAGGTTCTATAATTGCAACTAGGTCACGCACACAGGATACATATTGAAAGTTTGATCTGCCTTTAGGATGTATTGCTAATCTGTACGTTCTTTCACGTATATAATATACACAAAATCAAATTTCCTGCATCTCCTTGCCGACATAACGCAAGATTAGAGTCTAGAGTTACAAAGCTCTCATCTAGAAAATGATATAGGCCCTTATACAATGTTATAGGCCCCTTCTGTTACATAAAAAAGAAGTAATTTTTCTTTTCTATTGCAGCACGTACACAAACACATTTGATACGCTTGGAATTGCTTCAGGAAATGTAGCTCAGCTCTTTTACAGCGGAGTTGTCTAGTCCAGTTGCATTTGTAAACATACATTTGTATATTCTGGTAATGTCTTCGACTGGTATATATAGCACTGGACAGTGGATACTCTATGTATCCTCAATGCAATATGAACAAAAAACATAGATTCTTCACAGAATATCATGTTTGTTTACATGACCGACATTCTAAGAAATCAAATGAGACTAGTTTCTACTGCCAGAGGCTGTAGTCTACATGAGTTTCTTTGATATCTAGTCTCGTATTGAAGTTAAAGATGTTTCTTGCCTTTTAAATGCGATGAAGTACATTCCTGTAAAGTAAATTTCATTGTTGAACTGAAAAAGCTGCACACTCTACTTGAACTTGGAGAAGTTTGATAATACGCTCAATTAACGTTTTAAATGGATAAATTGCTCAACTCAAAAACCCTTGCTACCTATACTACAATTCTGAGAGCATCCCTATTTTGATGAATTCTCATGTAGGAATCTGCACTTGAATCCGTGTAAACAGCAGGTTCTATAATTGCAACTAGGTCACGCACACGTGATACATTTTTAACGTTTGATCTGCCTTTAGGATGTTTTGCTAATCTGCACGTTCTGTCACGTATATAATATACACAAAATCAAATTGCCTGCAACTTCTTGACTACATAACGCAAGATAAGAGACTAGAGTTACAAAGGTCTCATCTAGAAAATGATATGTATGTGTCGTCCGTCGTTTATTCCCAGTACTGTGGATAAACAACAGGCGAGACATACACTTCGTCTGTGGTCTGTGGTTTATCCATAGTCTTATTTTCCCCTTGTGATAAGTTTAGTCGAAATTACCATCAATTAGATATAAACAATGTCATATCATTGAATTTTATCACGATAATCTTTTAATCTAACACTTGGCCGTCCATCTCGAAGCATCGGAATGCGAACCCGGATCCTGAGTTTAAACAGTTAGTCCGTCATTACTAAGAAAAGAAGATAGCAAGTCCAATCATGCCTAGTTTCCGACAGGATTTTTGTACGGGTAGAAATGAGAGGTAGTGTTGTGAAACATAGCACCATTAGAAGACCTTATCTCAATGTTGCATTTCATATGTGTTTCATTACTAAAACCGCTTATAACGTCCCGTACAAAAATCCAATTGCAAGCAAGTCTTGCTTTTTCTATTCAAGAAAGCTGTTAAAGGTGTGTATTCTTATCACTTTCAAAAAATCAAATTGGATGAAAGCGCATATTTTTCTAACAACCCCTATAAATCTTCACGACCATATTGGCGAGGCGTCACTAGACCTCCTCACCGGTGTGAGAACTTCTCACCACCTACATTTTGTAAAATATGGATAATTAAACCATGTAGATCAAATATTTGTATATTATTATATAAGATTCTTATTCAAGTCCATTTCTGGGTTGGTATTTCTAAACAGAACTTCTCATTGAGGGACAGGAAGTCTAGTGACATAGTCCTATAATAATAATAGTTGAAGAGATATGGTCAAAATTGTGCTGAATTACTGGAATATTTTGTTAAC
Source organism: Ophiothrix spiculata (assembly GCA_000969725.1). NCBI lineage: Eukaryota > Metazoa > Echinodermata > Ophiuroidea > Amphilepidida > Ophiotrichidae > Ophiothrix > Ophiothrix spiculata. The sequence continues at coordinate 19,312 of JXSR01S007248.1, read as the reverse complement.
AAGATTTAAAATTCAACACATTTCTATGGGTCACTCTCAATCAAAATTTTGCCAATGGCATTAATTTGGCTCAATTTAAGGTATGCAAATGAACCTAACAACTGCTTTATGGAGGTTACTACCCTTTGTTAAAAGATGGAAAAAGTATATTTTTCACCAGATCGGAATACCTACCTTTAAACCATACCAAGATTCACTTATTTAAAGTTTGTGACATTATTTCAAGTTCATGATAAAATGTACACACACACTTACAATTACACAAACTATCACAGCGGTAGCGGTTAAATCAACGCCAGGGTCTATATTCATGAACATTGGTTAGTTGCCAAATAGAGTTTGCAGCATTTCATGGAAATGGATCCTGTTTTTTATCACCTTCGTCTGTCAACTAAAAACAATATATACTATACAGTCATTCTAGCTGTCATCCTGATTTTTCTTATTTGAGAGCAAAGTACTTACACCACATAATAAAAACGTAAACAGATCACAGGATATTTATTGAATCTGATTGTCTTCTATTATTGCATTCACATATATTTATATACCCAACTGAAACTTTATAGCGCTGTCAGAAGCATTTTCATAACATCGTAGTTACAATTAACCAAAACTTTAATCTATATTCTCCCTGAATAAGTAACCCACTTTCTATATACCTGACTTCACATAATACATTATGAAATCAACAACTCATCGTTTTCTTTGTACAGAAACCTTGCATTGTTGATTCATTATTGAAAAGAAATATGATATTCTAATATTGATCTTGCTCCTCGTTGAAGAATGCTCTACTGAAAGTTGTATTATTAATTTTAAATGTGATCGAATACGAAAACCTTCTAGCAAAGAATAGAAAGCATTTAGTCTTCCTTTGTAAGCGTGACCCTTAGTGGAACAACCTAATTTCTCACATTGTGAGCAAGTTAAGTTAAATCAGGTTGATTAAAAAAGCACTGCTAAAGTGCATCAAAGCACGTATGTCAGGATGATGCCCTATTAGGCCCAAATTCCATTGCCCGAAACAAACATTCAGACACTTATTAAAGTGAGTCTCTATTGGTGATTTATTTTGCTCAACCGACCTCAACATTGATATAAAGTTGAAATGAAATAATCGGTTTAGGAAAAAATGATATGATTATAATATTTCTCAATAATCATTTGATGTGTTGTTACATAGTACAAATCCTTTATTTGATATTATTGCGCGCCAGTGAAAGTCTTAACCCTCGTCTTCCTAAGCCTTTTTCTGTAACACGTCTTCCTGAGGGGGGTGGTTACCACCCCCCCCCCTGTGATTTTGAACTTGGTACCGCCTAAAGTTATATTGTTTGATACTATAGTATAGGGTAGAGTCTCCTCTTTCTATCGATACCAAGATCATTAAAATCGGTCGAGGCGTTACGTAATTTTGACGTCACAAAGTATTTCCGTACCGAAAAAAATCGACTTTGGCAAAAATTGCCACTTTTTCAAAAAATCGCTATACATGTTCTAAATGTCCGATTTCCGTTGGGTTTTTTGCTAATAAATAAAGGAATCAACATTTCTAACATGTTCTGTAAGTTTCAAGGCAATAGCATGCGTATATTTTTCAAAATAGCGATTTAAAATTTTCCGAGATGGCAACCACCCCCCCCCCCTACCCGCCGACTTTGACGGCCTACCAAAACCCCCCCTTAGGGGGAACCCCATTTTTTTTCGCTAAAATGACCGCAAAGGATGTAAAAACAATTACCCAAATGCTCGGGGTCGCTTTGTTTTGCGTTTTGGTGCAATCGGCGATCATCCGTTAGGGGGGGGGGGTAACCACCCCCCTCCCTTAGGAAGACGAGGGTTAAGTATAAAAAACGTTTTTAGTTTATTTTTTTATTTTTAAAAATAATTGTATATGTAAAACTGCAGAGTGATTTGTCTCATATTGAAACTATTCCGGAAATATCATGCTAAGTGTTAAGACTGGGGAAGACCTTCAAATGGCAAAAACTTTGTAGTATACTCCAACACTCAAATTAATTGAATAAACTATATAAAGTATACATTTTTAAAAGCAGATTTTTACCCTTATATTACCGTGATGATGATATCAGTGTTTTATCAAAAATGTCAAATTTGGCAAAAAAAATGCTAAAAATCGTATTTTGGCTCTAAACATTTCTGGAAAGCCTAACTAAAATTTACTTTTTTTGCTTTTGGAAATCTATAAACAAATGTCTAGGAAGGGTCTTCTCAATTTCGTGAATTTTATCTTAGTTTTTAAATAAGCCGAAAAAGGTCAAAACATATATTAAATCCCACCACTGCCATCAAAATGACAATTTTTGACCTATTTTTGACAATTTTTCAAAAAATAAGATCAAAATAAAAAAAAAACAGAAAACCCTTCCTAGACAAAAAAAAAAAGATAAAATTTTACGGATGGAAATTTAGGGTTTCCAGAAATGTTTGGGGTAAAAATTACGTTTGGTATTTTTGGCCAAACATTCTTTTTATACTAGACACTGAATAAGTTAAGAAAATTATACATACATAACGATATATGAAGTGACTGTAAGGAGAATGACTGCTTAAAACACCGTGATATATTCTGCTTTAACATCAAATCCGCCACTGTTTGCTTATGGTGAATATGTATTCGGCTTTTGTTATTTTAGATCTCTGCGTTATTTGTCTTTCTTAAGAGATATTTAGACTTGCATACATCATTTGTTAAGCAAACAATTATATTTTCATATTACGGGCAGGGTATAGAGCATAGAGCATTCTATTCTCTTAAAGAGTCGAATATACATACATGTACCTGTAATAGCTCAAAGGTATTATAACATGAAAAAATACTTGGGCTTTGGAAAAGGAAACGTTTAAACACGGGGTTTCTTTGCCCTGCGATGGCAAAAGGAATAATTTCTTTTTTATTTTAGTAGTTCAGTTCAATTCATTTTTTCCATAAATATAATATACGGTCGTTCATAAAAACGGAATAAAAATATTTCAAACTTTTTTTATGTAAAGGTCAATTTATTTTGAAAATATATATCTGGAGACTTATGTTGCTTTTTTGTGAAATGGAACTCCAAATGTGATCAATTTTCTCATGTACTTGTAAGGGGCAACAACACAAATGAATCAAAAATTTGATTTGACCCCGCATGGTCAAGTTCACTTCTCTATTAATTAAATTGAGTGATCATATGGAATGTTTTGAAGGAATATTGGAAAATATTTTTTTTTTGGCCCTGTAACTTGTTTCAAAATGTAAAATGAAGTCTAGCATGAAGGCTGTAATTTTTTTCAAAATGTAAAATGAAGGCTAGCATGATACAAATTCAATGTGCACCTAATATTCTTCTTAAAATGTTGTCATTTGTGAAATAGCTATCTATCTATCTATCTATCTATGTCGACCGCGGTCGGAAGCCATGATGAATTGTCTCCACTGCTGTCTGTTTAGCATGAGTTTGAGAATTTCGTTTTGATCAATGCCAGCATCCTGTGTAAGTAGTACTGGGTAGGTCAGCCTTGGTCTTCCCTGTGCACGTGTCCCTTGGGTGGGCGTCCAGAACACTAATCCAGACACTGGTTCCTCAAGCCGTCTAGCACAGTGAGCAGCAAAGTTTAGGCGGCGACCTCTCACTATTTCTGATAGTTTGGGTAAATCACCATATATTACCTCCCTGGTAGGATGATCTCTCCAGTTGAGGTTTTGAACCATCATTAATAGTCTGGTGTAGCACCCATCTAACCTGGCTTCAAGTCTTTCTGTCAGTGTCCACCCTTCTGAGCCAAAGAAGCTGATCTTTAACAAGTCTGGTAGATTGGATTTCCAGAGAAGGCGCATTTTGTTACAAGCTTTCCATGCGAGGGCTTTTCAGACATGAAAATCCTTTTCTGACTCATCTTCCCAAGAGCCCAGGTATTGAAAGTCTTGGACCTGGTCTAGTTGACTTCCCTCTATTGTGGACAGTGCAACATCAGGCTTGATGTTATACATGTATGCCATGAATTTGGTTTTTGAAGCATTCTTCATAAGACCAACTGTTGAAGCAGCATCCTCAACTCTGGTCAGCAGTTCTTGAGCTTGTTGTAATGTGTCGGATAGCAAGGCAATGTCATCTGCGAAATCTAGGTCGGTAATGACTTCTGCAGGGTGCCTTCGACTTCTTCGAGGTGTTACTGTAAAGCCCAGCATGTCCTTGTCTTCTCTTATTGCAATTGCGTTCGGCACGAAACCCATTTTGGTTTGGTCTAAGCAGAGGTTCAATGTGAGGTCGAATGCGATTGAGTATCAAGCGGTTGAAGATCTTTGCTGCTATGGATGTTAGCTGATGCCCCTAAAATTGGATGCCGTGCTGAGATCACCTTTCTTAGGAATTGGTACTATTCCACTTAGGGACCATTCCTGTGGTTTTTCACCTCTAACCAGCGTATCATTGCAGATATCTAGTAGTATGTTGTTGAAACTACCAGATTTCAAAACCTCAGCAGGTATTTCATCAAGGCCAGAAGCTTTATCATTCGACAATTTTCTAAGTACAGCCTGAGGTTCTGCAGCTGTGAAAGTTCCTGTTTCAATTGGCAAAGTATTCTCATTGATGGTTTGGATTTCCTCATCAGGGTTGGTAGCTGAAGGTGGGGGTCCTAGTAGGGTGAAAAAGTAGTCTCTCCATTCCTTACAGCGTTCTGATGTGGTTTTGCCTTTGAGTCTACCTGATCTGGTTGCTGTTCTGCCAGTTACATCATTTATCACTGCCCATGCCATCCCACTCTGCCTGCTCTGAGAAGCTGATCTGATGGTACTTATTTTCTCTTGGAGATATTCCTCTTCGACACTGCTGTAAGCTTTGTCGAGATTCTGCTTTGCCTAATCAAACAGCTCTTTGTCACGTTCACTGTTTGATTCTGTGAACTGCTTGTGAGCATCAGCAAGGTTCTTTCTGGCTCTGCTTACACGTGCATCTTCCCACGATACTTTCTTACGTGGGCTCTTTCTCCTTTCTGGTAGGCAATTGGAAGCAGAAATTTTATGTGCTTCAACAAAGAGTGGATACTTCTTATCAGCTGTGAGCTCCACTTCATCCTGAAGAGAGCAAAGGACATCAAACTGGTTATGCACTTCAACGGCATATGAATGCTGAAGATTTTTGTCAGCACTGAATTTCTTCCAGTCATATTTTGGTGTCCTCTTGGTTTTCGTCTTTATGGCTCTCAAACTTAGTCTTAGTCTTGCGGTGACAACTCTGTGGTCAGAACCAACACTGATGAAAGAGCTGTAGGCATTGCAGTCGCATGCACTGTTCTTCCATTTCTTATTTATAGCAATGTAGTCTAGTTGAGATCTTGCTCCATTGGGGTATTGAAAGGTCCACAACTTTCCTTTTTTCTTCTGTAGAATGGTGTTGATTGCTTTCAGCTCACATTCTTCCAAGAAATCTTCCAGATGTTTTCCATTTCTGTTGGTCTTTCTATTGTATGTGAACTTCTTGTCTCCTTTGCCAATTTGAGCATTTAGGTCCCCCATGACAACTAGAACATTGTGTGGTGGTATATCTTTGGTAGTTTGGCGTAGATCTTCATAGAATCTTGTGACCTCAGAGTTATCTGCACAATTTGTTGGACTATAGCAGCAGATGACTGTGGTAGCTGGATTCCCGGCAAAATTTGCAACAATGATCCTGGACGAGATCTTCTGAACACTGCAAAGTGATTTTGAAGCATGAGGGTTGATAAGGAAGCCAACTCCTCCAACAGCAGCTCCGATGGTATTTCGTGTTGAGGATGATGTAATTAGCTGCCATCCATCAGGTAGGTTCTGATACTGTACTTCCACGTCATCATGGTGCAATCTGTGTTCTTGCAATGCAACGATAGATATACCATATCGTGATGCCAGTGAAACCAATTCATCCATCTTAGTTGTTGAGTTTAGTGTTCTTACATTAAACGTTGACACGTACACATTCTTTTTACACTTCATAAGTGGCGACTCCTTCCTCCACTGATAATCAGATGCGGCCCTCCTCGAAAGGTTTGGGGTCGTAGCGTCATGCTGCGTATTGGTAACGCCAGTGGATTCTGCTGAGTCAGGTTTATCAGGGGCTTTAACCCTGGTGCTGTTAATTTTCTTCATCATGATTTCTTTCTTTGGCAGGTTATGTGCAACATGTTACACATAACAAATTACACTGGTGCATTGCCACTCGCTACCAGTGTACAGGTGGAGCCAGTGATGTATAGTTGGCCTGATAAGATGGAATAGCTGTCCTCTGGTGACCTGATGAGCACCATCACAGTGAATAAATTAACTATGTTTGGACATGGGTGGATTTTAGAAATAGGTTCAGCATCTGTACTTATTGCCACCCATACTAAATCATATGGGGATACACCTGAGCCACCAACCACCAACCATTGTGAGTATGTCCACGCAGGTCAGTGTTGCTGATGTCAGAGTCACTGATCATCCCAAGGCTCAGGTGCCTCTAACCCTACCTAACACCTATGACAACCACTAAACCTAGGCAAATGGAATGCTGGAAGGAGAAGAACTAGAGAAATAAGAAAAATGGGCTATGGAAGGTAGAGGTCGCTCGTTCCTCACTCTGGTAATCCACAAAAAGAAACCAGTCCACCAATAGCATGACGAATCAAATGTTGCAGTTTCTTGTTTTTGAATATGAGAATTGATGAAATGTTCAATTAAAGAAAGATATCACGATTTTATCATTATTCAAATGGTAAGCACTTGTCAGGACAAAGAGGCATGGTTGAATGCACATAACTTACCGGTTTATGGTTGAATGAACATCAGGAAAAAGTAAATTAAAAGTAACAGATGTCTGTGCTTTTAGAAATGCTTTAAAACTTAAGTGGTCAAGGGGGGTCGCGCAAAAACGCGAAGTAATTTTTCATCGCCCTTCTATCTAATTGTCTAACTCCTTAGCGTATTGTTTTTCTTTGTTTAATTCCCCATCTATAACTGAGATTTCTATGACGTTTTTAAAATTTTAATCTACTGTTACCTGATGTTAATTCAACCATAAACTTGTCCCATACTTTTTCATTCACAGAGGTAATAAACATTTGAATAATGTCTATCCCGAAGCAGAGTTAAAAGTCTTCGATACATTGGACAATTCATCGATAATTTTCATATTCATATACAGAAAAATTACAACTTTGATTCGCGATGAAATTTCATAAATGCTGCCTTTTCAAGAAAAAATGTATGTGTTGTGCGAAACTTTTTTACACCTGATTTTGTATCGTTTCAGCCTACCTTTTACAGCCTGAAAACATTGAAAGGATCCAAATGATTTCTAGAAAAAATCAATATTTTTTAGGGGGACTTATTACTTTTGAACTGAATATGATTTCTTAATGGCAAGACGTAATGCAGTGAGATAAAAACAACATGTCGAGAAGTTTCTACACATATATAGTTTTAGTGGGACACAATTAGGTGGTTTCAAGCAATAACGCCTTGAAGGGGATTAAATGCATCCTAAGATCTGTTTACATACATCAGCTTTTGTTGCTCTCTCGAATGGATTGCGTGAAAAGACATTCCAATACAATTTGTGCAAAACTCAAACATAAGCCAAATAGGTGAAACTGACACCTTTGTTCACGGCATAACAGCTTGTAAATCGTGTTGTTAACACCTGCGAGTTGGTTTTGTATACAACCTATTTATATTTCCTTGAAATTGAAATTGGAGACCAACCAAGGAAAGAAGAAACTAACAGAGATTCTTCCTTTTAGACTTAGATACTTTGAATCAACGTATGTCATATTTAACATATATGATGGCTCACCCCGAAAGGGGGGGACTTGGCAGATGATATCAATTTTTTGATTGTATCAGTTTATCTTTACAGAATTTTCTAAGCTTTAAAATAACAGCTTACTTGTTGAAATGGGCCAAGGCGATTAAATTTTACGACAGAAAATCTGCTGGAAATTCTTATTATTTTCATTATTTTCAGCTGCCTATTTTCATCAGTTTCTTGAAAAGTGTTCTGTCGCAAAGTCCCCCTTTTTGGAGTGAGTCATCACAATAACAGAATGCCTTAGATTGTGGCAAACTATTAGACAGAACCAATTTAAACAGATTTGATACCATAAAAAAATACGTGCGCACTCCATTTAAACATTTCCAAATTCCTGGTGTGCATAGTGAAAGGAAATTATCAATAAGTTCAATAAGTAGTAGTTTGTTATTAAAAAAGAAAGAAAAAGAGGAGTTCTAAACATAATGTTTCATCGTTGATAATGTTGTTGTGTTGTTGTTGTCGTCGTTATTTTGCCCATACAAAAGGTAAATGGTAATTGTATATGTCCTCCAAGATTAAATACCATTATAAGAAGATTTATCATTTTTCAAGATGCCGACTTTAAATATCATTCCCAGAGCCAAAACAACCCGATTACCAATAAAATAAAAATCTTCTCCAATTTATTGATAAAAATAACAGCAGAAGATATGCCTAAGTATGTACGAGTATATATATAAAATATTGTTCCTGTATCACGTTTTATTGAGAAAGAGAGTTAATGCCTAAAGTTAAGTTGTTTGGTACTGTTGCAATTGGTAGGGTCTGCTCTTTCAAAATTCAGAATTGATACCAAGATCGTGAAAATTGGTCAAGGTGACGTATATGGTAAGCCAAATGCTCAAAATATAGAAAAAACCTAGTTTTTCTCAGAAAAACTCACTTTATCACTTGATAAACTCAGTTTTTCTGGATAAACTCAGTTTATCAAGTGATAAACCAAGTTTTCTGAAAAACTAAGTTTTTCTCAGATAAACTTAGTTTTTCTATATTTTGAGCATTTGTTTTGTCATATTACCTGTTGGAATTGATACAACCTGGTGCTACGACTCATATCGTTTATTTACTTATTTTTAATTCGGTTTTGACTTTAGCTACGTTTCAACAGATAATGGATTTTGTTTCTTGCTTGTGCCAATTATGAAAATGCAGCGAAGAAGTATATAAAAATTAAAGCAACTTTACATTTAAAGATATGTATATAATATAACTTCGGTGTAGTTTCCTAAGCAACTTTACATTTAAAGATATGTATATAATATAACTTCGGTGTAGTTTCCTATTTTAACATGTGTATAATCTACTTTTAACTGATTGACATTGATCTCTGAAATGCATTTCACCATCCCATTGCTTCTTGTTTACTCTTCAGAGGCAAAACAAAGTTTGCATCTCTGTGGATGAGGCTGTTATAGACATACACACAAAATTGCAAATACCAATTAACTCTACACTTTTTACTATATCTCAGAAACTATTTGGAATTTAGAGGTGGAATTTTGGATTTACAATTAAAATAACATGAACTTGCATTTGACATCCAAAAAAATCAGTACATACTTCCGGTTGAGCCCTGGATATGAGAATGTGATTTGAACCGGCACCTTTAATGTTGTGTTGTGGTTAAGCAAAACATTTTTATAAATTCTTCAATTTATGATGACTTTAAACAATTAGTATTAAACTATAAAAGCAGAAGCAGCTTAATAAATGGATCTTGAAACGGAGCGATCAGGGGAAGAATACCCTACTCTTTACAAAACTGACTGCGATTACATGTACAAGCATGACTCTTCTGTCTAGTCAAATTGACGACAAACTCTCACGAAATATTCACTTAACTCTAAATACTTAGACTAAATACTTAGACCGAATATCTAAACCCAATGCTCCATACAAATCAGAGAAACATATTGGTAAATATACCAACATTCCAATCCGGCAAGGTGGCCCTCAACGGGAATCCAACCATTAAACCAAGTTCCATTGCATTCAAGACGACATCGCTAACCACTATACTACGGCACCCTTTTTCAAAATATCATACGTGAAAGTACATTTTTGATTTGTAACTGTGTGTCTAGATCACTTCGGGAAAGCTCCCAATTAACGTAAAAAATGGTACATGAATTCACGTACAGTAACGGAAATCAGCGTCATCATGAAGTACGACCTTTTTCAAAGTGATATATTAAAAGAAGGAAACCTTCAACACGTTTAATAAAGTAGAAGTCGCTATTAAAACTCTAACTTCATAAAATCAGCATGGGTGACAGATTTAGTACAAGCTGATGGCAAATTTTATAGAACCGACTTAAGAAATATTCTTAACTAAATTGTTTCTTCACGCTTGGTATACATTGCAAATTGCATAAGGGCAACTGTCACAATTGTAACAAGGTCTCTTGTATTTGTCAGCTCAAATATACACGCAACCTGCTCTTATGGAATGACTGGGTTGTTTGAAGTCGAAAATGTGATTGGAGAAAGGTCAAATTTCATTTTGCAATGAAAAAAAAATATATAGATAGATAGATAGATAACAGTATTTGTCTAAGTTAGAGCATTTGAAATTTATTTATTTAACTAGATGACAGATTTTGTAGGCTCGTGGCAAATGTTATAAAATCAATTGTTCTAGATTTTCTTTATTTTAATTATTATATAGACATAATTGCATAATAATTTAAGAGCAAATGCAATAATTTGTTTCTACCATATGTGAATGTATTGACATAAGTTAGAGGATTTTGTATTGTCAGGAATGTCATTCATTACTTCATTTATGTTCATTTCTTCACTTATTGTTATAGTTTCCTATTAAACATTGTGCTGTCATCTTACGTGTATAATACCATGGTACAAAGATGAAATCTATAACTAGAGGTATTATGCTAATAGAGCACGACCATTTGTGATGCCATGGCCATGAAACAAATTGACATTTGACACATTGATTTTTGAAATCGGACAAGTTGAAAATGTTGACCTTCCGTATGACCTTTGATCTCTAAGGAAAGTTAAGACGTCGGGGTCACCATGACAACGTTTGATCGCTGCTTCATGGTTAACAATTTGACACCCTACATATTTTTTTGAAATTGAACAGACTTAAAATAATGACACTTGATCTATAATCTTTGACCCTACATGTGTTCAGTATTTTTTTGCAATCTATCTGTACCAGAAGAATAATTCTGCAACCTTGCACTTTGAAGTTCCTGATTTTTGACCCTTGTTTTTCACGTGTGAGGTGGAGGAATGTAGTCTGTGGGAAAACCCTTGATTTTGGGCTTGGCTGCAAAATGGAGTCTGCACAATTGTTCTTGACTGATGCTTAATATTTGAGACCCATAGTTTCCAGAACTGAATGATGCTTTATTTTTAACACTTTATAGTATTGCTTTAAATAAAAAATCAGAGATTCTGACACATACAACTCGTAGCTAATGTACTTGCTCTCTGTATTATTATGACATCTTCTGTATTGATACTTTGTAATCTTGGGCTGGCTACCTATATGTTAGTGTTTACTCCAAATGACAGATTCTCCACATTGGGTATCAGTAAAGTCATTAAGAAGATATATGAAACCTGCTGCCGTAAGCATTTGAGATTGATGAAATCAAACAAGACACCTTCAGTCAGTTTCAACAAATAAAATGCTGTAACACGACACCTCTATTATCTAAAACTTGCCTGGTTTTACAGTTCCATGATATACAATATTGTCATCTTTCAAAAATATAGATCAAACCGGTGCCTGTTTTTAACACCAAAAATAAATTTGAAAATGGAAATGAGATAAAACTATGATGAAGTAAAAGATGTAACCGGATAAACCTGGAAGAGTGTATTTAGAGTGAAATGGTTTTTAATCATTAGGATAACGGTTCAATTTCTGCTTAAATCATTTCTAAATCAAAGCAATGAAACATACATATGAAAACGACGTCATAAATAGATGATAGTGTTAAAAGACCATGATTTGATATTAAAGTAAAACAACAAACAAATCAAAAGAGAAAAGAGTAAACAAAAATGTAAATGACACTGTTGGTTTGTGGACCAGGTGTATACGTACTGGTGTACAGATGCATATTGTTAACAAAAAAATTTATGCAGAAATAATCTACTGAAAATGATTTTGATCTTCTGTTAATTCTTCTGAGTTAAAGATATTACATTAGTATGACACTCTAAGAAAGCCAGGATCAAATATGAGCTTATCCTGATTCCGGATCAAAAATATGATCCCAAAAATGATTCGGAAGTCACATAAAGCCGTTGGTCCCCTGTACGAATAGACTCCTTCATGGGGTATGCATTTCATGCAAGTACTGTGTATCATTGATTGATTGAGATTGATCAAAAAGGACCAATTTGATCCGAAAAGGATCAGATGTGGTCCATTTCTAGATCATATTTTGATCCGGAATCTGGATAAGCTCATTTTTGATCCTGGCTTTCCAAGAGTGTAGGCAACTTTCTCTTCCCTATTATTTGCCATCCGTTACATAAAAAGAAGTCGTTTTTGTTTTTCTATTGCAGCACGTACACAAACACATCTGATACGCTTGGAATTCCTTCAGGAAATGTAGCTCAGTTCTTTTACAGCTGAGTCGTCTAGTCCAGTTGCATTTTTAAACATACATTTTTATATTCTGGTTACGTCTTCGACTGGTATATATAGCACTGGACAGTGGATACTCTATGTATCCTCAATGCAATATGAAAAAAAAACACATAGATTCTTCACAGAATATCATATTTGTTTACATGACCGACATTCTAAGAAATGAAATGAGACTGGTTTCTACTGCCAGAGGCTGTAGTCTACATTAGTTCCTTTGATATCTAGTATTGATATCATATTGATAACGTATTGAAGTTAAAGATGTTACTTGCCTCTTAAATGCGATGAAGTACATTCCTGTAAAATAGATTTCATTGTTGAACCGAAAAAGCTGCACACTCTACTTGAATTTGGAGAAGTTTGATAATACGCTCAATTAACGTTTTGAATGGATAAATAGCTCAATTCAAAAACCTTTGCAACCTCTACTACAATTCTGAGAGCTTCCTTATTTTGATGAATTCTTATGTAGGAATCTGCACTTGAATCTGTGTAAACAACATGTTCTATAATTGCAACTAGGTCACGCACACAAGATACATTTTGAAAGTTTGATATGCCTTTAGGATGTATTGCTAATCTGTACGTTTTGTCACGTATATAATATACACAAAATCAAATTGCCTGCAACTCTTTGACGACAAAACGCAATATAAGAGTCTAGAGTTACAAAGCTCTCATCTAGAAAATGATATACGTATGTGTCGTCTGTCGTTTATCCCCAGTATTGTGGATAAACAACAGGCGACTCATAAACTTCGTCTGTGGTCTGCTAAACCGAAATGAACATCAATCTATATACAAATGTCATTTTATTGGATTTAATCATGATAATCTTTTTGTCTAACACTTGACCATCCATCTCGAAGCATGGTGATGCGAATCAGAATTCTGAGTTCGAAACAGTTGGTCCGTCATTGCTTAGAAAAGGAGATAGCAGGACCTCCCCGTCATGCCTAGTTCCCGACAGGATTTTTGTACGGGTAGCAATGAGAGGTAGTGTGGCAGACCTCATCTCAATGTTGTGACTGTCCTTCCCAAACCAGCCGTTAAAATGCAGCCTCTTGTTATTTTCCCTTTTTTTAATAGTTGCAAAGACCGTGCTTTATGGCTTAAAAGTGTTACCTTAATGAACTTCATACAATTTCCAGAAGTCATGTTATGGTCTGTCAAAGTTTGTCCGGGAGTAAAATGGATAAATGAGATATACGCGTTCAATGATATACAATTCCTATATTTTCCGTTGGTTGTCCTCAAACTAAACATATATATTTAATATTTCCGATCATGTTTTTGAAATGAAACTTTGCTTGTCTTTCGATGTGAGCACAAAGATTGTAAATCTGTCCAAAAATCAATTTCGGCAAATTAAGACCTTGACACATTTTTTCACATGTAGCGAAAAATGAAGTTTGCTGTATTTACAACTCCTTTGGATTGAACAGCCACAGTGTTTCATTACTAAAACCTCTTATTCACCCTCGTCTTCCTAAACCTTTTTCTGTAAAATGTCACCCCCTGTGATTTTGAACGTGGGACCGTTTGGGACTATTGTATGGTACTATAGTATAGGGTAGGGTTTCTTCTTTCTATTGATACCAAGATCATGAAAATCGGTCTAGGAGTTACGTAATTATGACGTCACAAAGTATTTCCGTTCAGAAAAATCGACTTTTGGCAAAAATGGCCTCTTTTTCAAAAATATCGCTATAAAAGTTCTAAATGTCAGATTTTCGTTGGTTTTTTTTGCTAATAAATGAAGGAATCAACAATTCTAACATGTTTTGTAAGTTTAAAGTCAATATCATGCCATCTGTATTTTTTCAAAATGGCGATTTAAATTTTCCGGGGTGGCAACACCCCCCCCCCTACCCGCCGACTTTGACGGCCTACCATAACCCCACCTTGGGTGGTACCCCCATTTTTTTGTCTAAAGATGTACAAACAATTACCAAAATGCTCGGGGCCGGGGTCGCTTTGTTTTGCGTTTTGGTGCAATTGTTCTCCCATTGACCGGAGTATCTGAACTTCTTGGTCAAGAAAGGAAAAAATAATTATTTTTGCCAACAGCACACTAATTGACCCCCTTAAGGGTAAATGACTTCCATCTGCTCAGAAAATGTGAATCATAACTATTTTTTAATCATGAAAAGCTCGTCGATCATGCTTGACTAGTTTTTTTGGATTTTTTAAACCAGTTCAGCTCGCTCGACTAGTTTGGCTATCTGCTCGACTAGAATAAACTAGTCAATCATGCTTGACAGGGTAGACCGACTAGTTTAAAGCTAGTCAAGCATATAATCGACGAGTTCTAGTTTACAGTGTGCATTTGCGGGGACTCAAACCATGGATTATCGCAGCGAATAGTCATGCATTGCGAAGCGCCGGATCTACCGCTGAGCTATTCAGGCACCGTTGAGATCGTGAACTAAAATCTAAAACATAAACATTAGAATGCCATATTTTTCTTTTGTTTACATAAAAATTGAAATTTTTGCCTCAGTGGAATGTTCGATTTGTAAGTAAATTATGCGAATGCGCATATCATACAAAATGTAGATAATGTAGATACAAAAAACAGGCAATTCACAGCTCTAACAGGGCGATCTCAGAGTCGTAATTTACGTCCGGTTTGTCAGGCAAAACAACGCGGGTTTGTTACATTATTATCCAAATTCAACACCACATATTTATAACATATTATTTGTTATAAAAAGTATTAAGCCTACAATCTGACAAAATTTGAAAACAATCGAATTGTTTGAACATCATAAAATTACGAGGTTTTGGCGAAAGAAGCGTCAATTTTTCGAAGTAGTCTATTGACGTCATTTTGACCTTGATATTGGACGTGAAATCACTAGTAAAGATGCATGTATATATTAGAGACTCTCTTTAATATGTACGCCAAAAATGTGATATTTTGATACGTGTAAGTAGGTAAAATTTGCAGTAAAAATGACGCTCAGCCGAGCGAGACGATTTAGGGACTGTAGCCTTAACTCAAGTTCCCATTGGGCAAGTGGCAAAATTGTGGTACAGCTCATAGTCCAATTCGTATGTTTTAATATCACTTTTACCCCATCACTTTAGGATTGATCATTTGTTAGGTATCCTGAGCACCGAGGATGACATATCGCTAAATTTCACTCTGGAGATATCGGCAATTTAGGATGGAAAAACTGTATTTGAAGATTTTGTATATTTTAGAAATGTTGTTTCAATGATTTATGATTTAATTAGTTGGCACTTGAATTGTTTAAAGTAATAGTGGAAATTAGAGCTCAAAATATTATTTAGTTTTGGAGATATTGATTTTTAAAGTGGAAACAAATAAACATAACAGAAATAGAATCACACATTTTGAGTCGTCAAGTTACATTTTCGACTATAACTTTTGATCCGAAGCTCCTATTGTTGTCAAATAAAAAGTAATAGAAAGGGATTTTCTCTGCTTCACTTCAATTTGTAGTGGTTTTTTTTTTTGCCTTTCCAACATGGAGTACCCCTTAATGAAAAAAACTTTCCGGGACTAACACGCACAACTGACTTATCTGGTGCTCTGGCAAGCTGTAACATGTAATGTGATATCTTGGGTATTGACACTTTGTGTTATTGGGCTGGCTACCTCGATGTAAGTAATTACTTAAATGTCCAGTCTGTCCATATTGGGTGTCACACAAGTCATTACGAATGGATAAAAATTGCCTGCAGCATTTAAGATTGAAGAAATCAAACCAGACACTGTCACTCAATTTCAAGAAATGAAATCGCCGTAATATGACACTTCTGATATCTCAATTTGCCTTTGCTTGTATCTTGGTACAGTGTCACCACTCTTATAATGTATTCCTCAAAAGTAAAGAACTAGTGTGGATGCTTATGATAAAATGATAGATGCAAATGAAATAACACTAAAATAAGATACAGGATTAAAAATAATAAATAGATAGATAGATTAGATAAATATATAAATAAATACATTTACGAATAAATAAATAAATAAATAAACGCCAACTTTAAAGTATGTTAGTGCCAAAAATATACTGACAGAGAAATATAATATTTAGATGAAAAAATTATACGGAAGGAGTCATTTTAGAAAGATTTATAGATTCATACAAACGTTGCAGATTAATAGTTTATATGTGTTAAGAGGAGTATAATTTTTATGTCGTGTTTGGGGGAGGTCTACTCACGCCAAGAAGATTGATACTGTCCTCAATAATTGCTACCGCCAGATTACTAGATGTCTCCGACCAACAACCATAGACAGATACTGGCCTACACATATTGGCAGGTTTAACTCCCCTGGCATTAGACGTCATGTTGCAATAATGAAGGAACGCAATCACCAAGTTTAAGATGAATGCCACCCAACCAGTTCCATTGCAGCTACCCGTCTGAAGTCAAAGATTAGGTTCCTGAGCAGTTATGAGCCTCTTGTAATATCACGAGCTGACACAAGAATGAGAATCTGGGAGAAAATAATTTCACAACAGTAACCCATATGCATCTGAAGCCCAAGTAAGATCTCCCACCTGGAGCCAACACTAACTGGACTGAATGTAAGTACCTCAACCGCCTCATTAGTTTGAGCCACCCCAAGTGAACCTTCCGAAATGGGGATATTGGGATTCAGCAAAATATGTTACCAGCAATAACTTGTAGAAATGTCCCACAAACCATGCAGCATCTTCTCCAGAGTTCTATATTGGTAGACGTTTGCCGCAGCTGACGACCTTGCTGTCTACAATAGAAATGCCCCAAATACGTCAAACATATGGACACGCTAAGAGGAAAAAGCATTGTTTTTTCTTGTTTTGTCTTCAAAGGAGAAACGTCGTTTGCTATTAGTCGAAATTGGAGAGAGACAAAGTATATATGTGACCCGTCATATCGAAAGGTACCTTAAGGGTGCCAAAATGAAAATTAATTATTTGGTCTCATCTGAAAGATTATAGTTTAAGCTTTAAAATGACACCTTGCTTTTGGATATTGGATGTTCGATTGCAAAGTTACGTCCAGATTGGTAAAAGGCATCGGGCTGATTCAGAAAATTATAGTTCTGAGAAAATCAAGTTTAAAGTTTCTGTACCGAGTAAAACTTAAATGGAGAAAGGATTTTTATCTTGGTTTTTACAACATTTTTCTTATGTTTTGGATGTTGAAACATGATTAATATGACAGAATACACTTCAAAAGTAAATAAAAAATAAATACATTACTGTTAACCTATATTTCGCGTTTTGAAGGCCAATTACGCCGGGAAGTGTATTTGTTCACAGGTAATTGATCGCGTTTTGCTATTATACACTATAGTAAACAGGTACTTTAAAATCGATTTGCGACCGTTTTTTACTGCCAGATTTTGAGTGGACTGCCTTGTGTTTCTATCTCTAAATGAAAATTGTAGAAAGAAAGTATGACATATTATATATCATTCGAAAGCTGAGATTATAGAGAATTAAAATGTGCCATAAACTCAATTTTGAAAATCGCGACTTTCCGCTCATTATGCCAGAGCACCACACATTTTATGATTGAATTTGCTACAGAAAGATACATTATCAAATTATGTAAATTCATGTTGTGAATAATAAAAGTTCATATTCAAATACATATACACAATACAAGTACCATTAAAGTTCTTGTTTAAAAACTTACTAACAGCATTTTACTATGTCGATCGCCCACATGTTTATTCTTGTCCGGTCTTAATTTTTGTACTTTTGCTTTACAAATTGCTGATATACTTTTGAACTTAAGACATTTTATCGGTTGATAAACAGTAATTACTCTGTTTAATTGGTTGTAAAGAATTCCAATCTAAACAAAGATTACATCCCACTCTTTAATACCTTGCATAATTGGAAGTCACACTCTTGGGACCTATTATGTCAGTCTCGATGATAGCACTACAATCGGGCTCGACTGATTTGGTTTACTGACTAGAGGCCCGCCAGGGCCGAGCCCTACAGAATCCACCAATAATTTTATGAGCAAGCATAACCATTTCTTATCAGACCCCATGCTATGTCTAATTTGTCAAGTTACACTAATCACAAATTTAAAACACCCAGAAATGTAAGCTCCGCCCACTTAGCCCACCACTAGTTTTGTCAAGTTCACAAGACACTTGCAGATAAGCTCACTGCATGATGCCTGTACCACAGAACTTTGGCTATACATTATGCAAGGACTTTTTTTTAGTAAGTTTAACAAAGCTAGATGATTTTAAAATTTGCATTTTTGAGATATTAGCTTTTAGATTTTAGTTAAAAGTTACTGCAAGAGATTCTGTGCATGGTTATTTTAAGCACACATAAATGAGAACAAAAGAATCCATAGCAACAACTGATTTTTATACGAAGAAATCATTGTTTTGCTTTTCATAGGCATATGTTATTTTTTAAAGATCTAATATAGATCTCAATCCCTATTCTAAAATCTCAGCTTTGTTGATAAAGATTGTTTTTGTACTTGGAAGCTGAAATGAGAGATTTTCTAAAATTGTATAGTGACAGATAGAAGATATAATTATATCCTGTAATTCTGTTGCATTCAATTCAATGTTAACATAGTTGTCTCAAAGTCAAATTCCATGATCACAGATGTATCGAGCAGTGATAGATTGATCATGGCATCAACAACAAAACAAAACAAATAAACAACTTTGGCTATTTTTAAAACTTATTCTTTAATTATCTAAGAAAATGGGGTGCTAGTAAATGAATGTACATTGGATCATTTGAGTGTCTATGATTGGACACACGTGGTCATTTCTCCAATCCCTATTTCTAGGTGTCCCCTTTTCAGGGTCCCTGACTGGGCAATT